>SJYO01041039.1:95379-111029 GCA_006410555.1 Capra ibex
CACACAAAAATAAACTCAAAATGGATTAAAGATCTAAATGTAAGACCAGAAACTAGAAAACTCCAGAGGAAAACATAGGCAAAACACTCTCTGACCTAAATCACAGCAAGATCCTCTATGACTCACCTCCCAGAGTAATGGAAATAAAAGCAGAAATAAAAGCAAAATAAACAAATGGAACCTAATTAAACTTAAAACCTTTTGCACAACGAAGGAAACTGTACGCTGGGTGAAAGACAGCCTTCAGAATGAGAGAAAATAAAGCAAATGAAGCAACTGACAAAGAATTAATCTCAAAAATATACAAGCAGCTCAATATCAGAAAAATAAATGACCCAATCAAAAATTGGCCAAAGAATTAAACAGGCATTTCTCCAAAGAGGACATACAGATGGCTAACAAACACATGAAGAGATGCTCAACATCACTCATTATCAGAGAAATGCAAATCAAAACCACAATGAAGTACCATCTCACACTGGTCAGAATGGTTCCTATCAAAAAGCCTACAAACAATAAATGCTGGAGAGGGTGTGGAAAAAAGGGAATACTCTTACACTGTTGGTGGGAATGCAAACTAGTATAGCCACTATGGAGAACAGTGTGGAGATTCCTTAAAAAACTGGAAATAGAACTGCCATATGACCCAGCAATCCCACTGCTGGGCATACACACTGAGGAAACCAGAATCGAAAGAGACGCATTTACCCCAATGTTCATTGCAGCACTGTTTACAATAGGTAAGACATGGAAGCAACCTAGATGTCCATCGGCAGACAAATGGATAAGAAAGCTGTGGTATATATACATAATGGAGTATTACTCAGCTATTAAAAAGAACACATTTGAGTGAGTTCTAATGAGGTGGATTAAACTGGAGCCTATTAAGCAGAGTGAAGTAAGTCAGAAAGAAAAACACCAATACAGTATTTTAAGGCATATATACGGAATTTAGAAAGATGGTAACATTGATCCTATATGCGAGATAGCAAAAGAGACACAGATATCAAGAACAGACGTTTGGACTCTGTGGGAGAAGGTGAGGGTGGGATGATTTGAGAGAATAGCACTGAGACATGTATATTACCATATGTGAAATAGATGACCAGTCCAAGTTTGATGCATGAAACAGGGCAGTCAAAGCTGGTGCACTGGGACAACCCAGAGAGATGGGATGGGGAGGGAGGTGGGAGGGTGGTCTGGGATGGGGGACACATGTACACCCTTGGCTGATTCATGTCAATGTATGGCAAAAACCACTACAGTATAGTAAAATAATTAGCCTCTAATTAAAATAAGTTAATTAAAAAATAAAAAGAGAATATTAAAAGTCAAAATTAACACACAGGAAATCTCTAGCAGTCTTATATACTAGAAGTGAAAAATCAGAAAGAGAAATTAAGGAAACAGTCTCATTCACCATTGCACAAAAAGAATAAAATACCTGGGAATAAACCTACCTTAAGGGACAAAAGTACTGTCTGCTGAAAACTATAAGACACTGATGAAAAAAATCAAAGATGACATGGATGAAGAATCATATCATGTTCTTGGTTTGGAAGAATCAATACTGTGACAATGACTATTATACCCAAAGCAATCTAAGGATTCAATGCAATCCCTATCAAAATACCAATGGTATTTTTCACAGAACTAGACCAAACAACTTCGTAATTTGTATGGAAATACAAAATACCCCAAATAGCCAAAGCAATCTTGAGAACGAGAAATGGAGCTGAAGGAATCAACCTTCCTATCCTTAGACTACACTACAAAGTTACATTCTCAAGACAGTATGGTACTGGCACAAAAAACAGAAATACAGACCAATGGAACAAGATAGAAAGCCCAGAGATAAACCCATGCCCCTATGGGCAACTTACCTTTGACAAAGGAGGCAAGAATTTACAGTAGTGGTGCTGGGTAAACTGGACAGCTGTATGTAAAAGAGTAAAATTAGAACGCTTCCTAACACCAAACACAAAAGTAAACCCCAAATGGTTTAAAGACCTGAAGATACGACCAGAAATTTTAAAGTTCTTAGAGGGAAACATAGGCAGAACAGTCTTTGACATACATCACAACATGATGCTCTGTGACACACCTCTTAGAATAATGGAAGTAAAAGCAAAAATAAACAAATGAGACCTAATTAAACTTAAAAGCTTTTGCACAGCAGAGAAAACTATAAACAAAGTGAAAAGACAACCCTTAGAATCAGAGAAAATAACACCAAATGAATCAATTTACAAACAATTAATCTCCAAAATGTACCAGCAGCTCAATGAAAAAAAAAGAAAAAAAAAAAGCCAAACAAACAACCCAGTCAAAAAGTGGGCAAAAGATCTAACTAGACGACATTTCTCCAGACAAGACATACAGATGACTAATAAACGCATGGGAAAAAGCTCAGCATCGCTCATTATTAGGGAAATGCAAATCAAACCCACAATGAGGTGTCACATCACACCAGTCAGAATGGCCAACATCAAAGAACCCACAATCAATAAATTTTGGAGAGGGTGTGGAGAAAAAGGAACCCTTTTGCACTGTTGATGGGGCTTCAAATTGATACAGCTTCTATAAAGTGCAGCCTGGAGATTCCTTAAAAGAAATAAAAATAGAGTTAACATATGACCCAGCAATCCCACTATGGGGCATTTACCTAGAAGAAACCATAATTGAAAAAGACACCTATCTCAATGTTCATTGCAGCCCTATGTACAACAGTGAGGACATGGAAGCATCCTAGATGCCCACTGATAGATGAATGGATAAAGAAGTTCTGTACATATATACAATGGGATAAAATAGCCATAAAAAGGACTGCATTTGGGTCAGTTTTAATTGAGGTGGATGAACCTAGAGTCTATTACACAGAGTGAAGTAAGTCAGAAAGGGACCAACAGATATTATATATTAATGTATGTATTTGGAATCTAGAAGCGTGGTACTGATGAGCCAATTTTCAGGGCACAATGGAGATGCAAACATAGAGAACAGACTTTTGGACACAGTGGGGGAAGGAGACAGTGGGACAAATTGGGAGAGTAGCAGTGAAGAATATACTTTATCATATATAAAATAGATAGCTATTGGAAAATTTCTGTATGATGCAGGGAGCTCAAACCTGGTTCTCTGTGACAACCTAGAGGGGTGGTATGGGGTGGGAGGTTAGCAGGAAGTTCAGGAGGGATGGAACATGTGTTTATCTATGGCTGACTCATGTTAGTACATGGCAAAACCAAGCACAATGCCATAAAAATGTATCCTCTAATTAAAATATAAATAAAATGAAAAAAATCCCCAAACACAAACTACATGCCCTGTCAAGGAGATTGCAGCCAACACAGCATATTAAAAAGCAGAGACATTACTTTGCTGACAAAGGTACATCTAGTCAAAGCTATGTTTTTTCTAGTAGTCATGTATGGATATGAGATTTGGACTATAAAGAAAGCTGAGCGCTGAAGAATTGATGCTTTTGAACTGTGGTGTTGGAGAAGACTCTGAGAGTCCCTTAGACTGCAAAGAGATCAAACCAGTTAATTCTAAAGGAAATTGGTCCTGAGTATTCATTGGAAGGACTGAAGCTGAAGATGAAACTCCAATATTTTGGCCACCTGATGCCAAGAACCGACTCATTGGAAAAGACCCAGATGATGGGAAAGATTGAAGGAAGGAGGAGACGGGGATGACAGAGTATGAGATGGTTGGATGGCATCGCTAACTCGATGGGACATGAGTTTGAGCAAGCTCTGGGAGTTGGCGAGGGACAGAGAAGCCTGGCATGCTGTAGTCCATGGGGTCACAAAGAGTCAGACACGACTGAGTGACTGAACCGAACTGAACTGACATACCAAAACCAACCTTCCCATCAAAAGTATTGGCAACATATAGTTTACTCAAAAATGATCTCATATTAAAGTGTGAAAAGTGAAAGTGTTAGTTATTCAGTCATGTCTGACTCTTTGTGACCCTGTGGACGGTAGCTTGCAAGGCTCCTCTATCCATGGGATTCTTCAAGCAAGAATACTGGAGTGGGTTACCATTTCATTCTCCAGGGTATCTTCCCAACCCAAAGACTGAACCCAGGTATCTTGCATTGTAGGCAGAATCTTTTCCATCTAAGCCACCAGGGAAGGTACTCTCATGTGAAAATATCACTTCAAGACCACAAGAGATAACTGTTTCTCCTAAATTCATAGAGACAGAGAATGTTAAGTAAAATAAAAATGACAGGAACTACTATCAATTAAAAGAGCAAGAGACACCCCCCAACACCCCCCCTCACCCCCCACCCACACACACACACAGAAAAGAACAAATAATGAATCAGACATTACTGGTCCAACAGACCCCGAGTTCAAAGCGGATGCAATGAAAATGCTTACTGAAGTAGGAAAGATTATCAATATAAACACAGATAGCTCTAACAAGGAACTAGAAATTATACATGAGACTCAGTGAAAAATAATTCAGTTTCTGAGATAAGAAGCAATCAACAGACTGAATTATATTCAACATCATGTGATAGCCTATAATGGAGAAGAATCTGAAAAAAAAAAAACTGTCTGAATCACTTTACTGCACACCTGAAACTAACACAACATTATCAATCTGCTATACTTCAAAAAAGAAGAAATCTAGAATGAATGGCCAATTAAATGACAGAATAATGAATTAGTGATGGGAAGATTAAATAATGGAAATCACCCAGTCAGAAGAAAAGACAGAAAAACTAATAAAAACACTGAAAAGAACTTACTAGATCTATGGGAAAATATAAAGCAAGCCATCTTATGCATGGTATGGGCTGGAAAATTACCAAACCTAAAGAAGGAAACAGATATCCAGATGCAGAAAGAGCAGAGGGTCCCAAACAAGATGAACTCAAAGAGACATACACCAAGATATATCATAATTAAAATGTCAAATGTTAAAGAGAGGATTCTAATGGTAGCAACAGGAAAACTGTCCGTTACAAGGGAATATCTATAAGCTTTCAACTGATTTTCTGCAGAAGCTTTGCAGATCAAAGGGACTGACATGATATATTCAAAGTCTTGAAAGGGAAAATCTGCAACCTAGGGTACTCTATCCAGCAAGCTTATAATTTAGAATAAAGAGAGATAAAAATTTTCTCAGGCAAGCAGAAACTAAAAGAAGCCAGCAACACTAAACCTACCCTAAAAGGAACATCAGAGGGTCTCCTCTAAGTAGAAAAGAAGCAAGAATCTATAGGAAAAGAAAAGAAAATTACATAGGAATTTAAAATATATAATCAATATTGAAAGTCACTTAAATAAATCAGTACATACACTATGAAACAATACAAGAATTGTAAAAGCAATTATAACTTCAATAAACAGTAAAAGGCTAACATATGAAGATGTAAAATTGGACATCAAAATTACAAAATGTGGGGGAGGGGAGAAAAAAGTATATTTTTAAGAATATATCTAAATTTAAATGACTATCACTTTAAAGCAAGTAGACATAGTAGTGGGTCAATATACATGAACTTCATGGTAACTATAAATCAAAAACATACAATAGATTCACAAAAGCCAGAAAGAAAGGGACTCAAGCATACAACAACAAAAATTCATCAAATCACAAAAAGAAAGACAACAAAAAAGAAATGAACAAAGGACTACAAAAACAACTGGAAAACAAGAATTGAAATATCACTAAGTACAAACTATGACCAGTGCATTCTCTTGGCAAAACTCTATTAGCCTTTGCCCTGCTTCATTCTGTACTCTAAGGCCAAATTTGCCTGTTACCCCAGGTGTTTCTTGACTTCTTACTTTTGTATTCCAGTCCTCTATAATGAAAAGGACATTTTTTTGGGTGTTAGTTCCAAAAGCTCTTGTAGAAATGGCAACCCACCACAGTATTCTTGCCTGGAGAATCCCAGGGATGGGGGAGCCTGGTGGGCTGTCATCTCTGGGTTCGCACAGAGTTGGACACGACTGAAGCGACTTAGCAGCAGCAGCAGCAGCAACAGCAGGTCTTCATAGAACCATTCAACTTCAGCTTCTTCAGCATTACTGGTTGGGGCATAGCCTTGGATTACTGTGATATTGAATGGTTTGCCTTGGAGACGAACAGAGATCATTCTGTCGTTTTTGAGATTGCATCCAAGTACTGCATTTTGGAATCTTTTGTTGACCATGATGGCTACTCTATTTCTTCTAAGGGATTCCTGCCCATAGTAATAGATATAATGATCATCTAAGTTAAATTCACCCATTCCAGTCCATTTTAGTTCACTGATTCCTAGAACGTCGACATTCACTCTTGCCAACTCCTGTTTGACTACTTCCAATTTGCCTTGATTCATGGACCTAACATTCCAGGCTCCTATGCAATATTGCTCTTTACAGCATCGGACCTTGCTTCTATCAGCAGTCATATCCACAACTGGGTATTGTTTTTGCTTTGGCTCCATGCCTTCATTCTTCCTGGAGTTATTTCTCCACTGATCTCCAGTAGCATATTGGGCACCCACGGACCTGGGAGTCCTCTTTCAGTATCCTATCATTTTGCCTTTTCATACTGCTCATGGGGTTCTCAGGGCAAGAATACTGAAGTGGTTTGTCATTCCCTTCTCCAGTGGGCCACATTGTGAACTTCCAGATGTTCAACCTGGTTTTAGGAAAGGCAGTGGAACCAGAGATCAAATTGCCAACGTCTGCTGGAGCATCGAAAAAGCAAGAGAGTTTCAGAAGAACATCTATTTCTGCTTTATTGGCTATGCCAAAGCCTTTGACTGTGTGGATCACAAGAAACTGGAAAATTCTTTAAGAGATGGGAATACCAGACCACCTAACCTGCCTCTTGAGAAACCTATATGCAGGTGAGGAAGCAACATTTAGAACTGGACATGGAAAAACAGACTGGTTCCAAATAGGAAAAGAAGTACNTGTTCAACCTGGTTTTAGAAAAGGCAGTGGAACCAGAGATCAAATTGCCAACGTCTGCTGGAGCATCGAAAAAGCAAGAGAGTTTCAGAAGAACATCTATTTCTGCTTTATTGACTATGCCAAAGCCTTTGACTGTGTGGATCACAAGAAACTGGAAAATTCTTTAAGAGATGGGAATACCAGACCACCTAACCTGCCTCTTGAGAAACCTATATGCAGGTGAGGAAGCAACATTTAGAACTGGACATGGAAAAACAGACTGGTTCCAAATAGGAAAAGAAGTACGTCAAGGCTGTATATTGTTACCCTGCTTATTTAACTTCTATGCAGAGTACATCATGAGAAATGCTGGACTGGAAGAAACACAAGCTGGAATCAAGATTGCCAGGAGAAATATCAATAACCTCAGATATGCAGATGACACCATCCTTATGGCAGAAAGTGAAGAGGAACTAAAAATCCTCTTGATGAAAGTGAAAGAGGAGAGTGAAAAAGTTGGCTTAAACCTCAACATTCAGAAAACTAAGATCATGGCATCTGGTCCTATCGCTTCATGGGAAATAGATGGGGAAACAGTGGAAACAGTGTCAGATTTTAATTTTGGGGGCCCCAAAATCACTGCAGATGGTGATTGCAGCCTTGAAATTAAAAGACTCTTACTCCTTGGAAGGAAAGTTATGACCAACCTAATAGCATATTGAAAAGCAGAGGCATTACTTTGGTGACTAAGGTCAGTCTAGTCAAGGCTATGGTTTTTCCAGCAGTCATGTATGGATGTGAGAGTTGGACTGTGAAGAAAGCTGAGCGCCGAAGAATTGATGCTTTTGAACTGTGGTGTTGGAGAAGACTCTTGAGAGTCCCTTGGACTGCAAGGAGATCCAACCAGTCCATTCTAAACGAGATCAGTCCTGGGTGTTCATTGGAAGGACTGATGCTAAAGCTGAAACTCCAATACTTTGGCCACCTCATGTGTAGAATTGACTCATTGGAAAAAAACTCTTATACTGGGAGGGATTGGGGGCAGGAGGAGAAGGGGACGACAGAGGATGAGATGACTGGATGGCATCACCAACTCAATGGACATGAGCTTGGGTGCACTCCGGGAGTTGGTGATGGACAGGGAGGCTTGGTGTGCTGAAATTCATGGGGTCGCAAAGAGTCAGACATGACTGAGTGACTGAACTGACCTGAAGTACAAACTGTCAATGGATAAAATGCTCTGATCAAAAGACACAGGTTGGCTTATAGGATAAAAATCAAACAAAGAAACAAACCAAAAACCTATAATATTTTGTGTTCAAGAGACTCATTTCGAGGCAAAAACATATACAGAGTGAAAATGAATGGAGAGATAAAGATAATACATGCGAATGGAAGCAACAAGACAGTGGAGGTAGCAATACTCAGACAAAATAGACATTTTTAAAAAAGGGAATAAAGCAATACAAGAAGCACACTATATAGTGATTAAGGGATTAATACATAAAAAGGATATTATACTCATTGACACATGTACACCCCATATAGGAACATCTAAATATTTAAAGCAAATACAGACATAAGGGGAAAAACTCACAATAATACAATAATATTAGGGGATTTTCAGACTCCATTGTCATACATCAGTGATAAATCATCCAGACAGAAAGGCAATAAGGCAACAGAGGTTCTAAATAACACATTAGACCAGTTAAAATTAGTTGATATCTGCAAGATACTGCATCTAAAAAAGCAAAATAAGATGTTCTTTGTGGTACAGTGGATAAGAATCCACCTGTCAGTGCAGGGGACATGAGTTCTATCCCTGGTCCAGGTAGATTCCACAGGCTCCAGAGCAAGTAAGTCCATGTGCCACAACTACTGAGCTCAGATACAGCAACTACTGAAGATCACAAACCCTAGAGCCAGCAAGTTATAACTGCTGAGCATGTGTGATGCAACTATTGAAGCCCATGTGCCTAGAGCCTCTGCTCCCTAATAAGAGAAGACACCCAAAGAGAAGCTCATCAACCACAAGTAGATAGTAGCCCCTGCTCTCTGCAGCTAGAGAGAAAGCTCACATGCAGCAACAAAAAACCCAGTGCAACCAAATTAAAGAAATAAAAACAAGCAAACCAAAACCAAAAAAGCAGAATTTACATTTTCTCAAGTGTGCATGTAATGCTCTCTAGGACAGATCACATGCTAGGTCAGAAAACAAGCCTCAATAAATTCAATAGGATAAACATTATATCAAGCATCTTTTTTGATCATAATAATATGAAATTAAAAAGCAACATTAAGAAGAAACATGGGAAACAAACGAACACACAGACATAAACAACATGCTACTAAAAAGAAACGAAAAGCAATGGAGTGATGATGAAATCAAAGAAGAAATTAGAAAATGAGACAAAAGAAAATGAAGACACAGTTTTACAACATGTATGGGATGGGATGTACCAAAATCACTTCTAGCAGGGAAGTTGATAGAGATAAGGTGTTTCTAAAGAATCAAGAAATGTCTCAAATAAATGAACTAACCTACCACCTAAAAGAATTATAAAAAAAGAACAAACAAGCCCAAAGTCAACAGATAAAAGGAAATAATAAAGATCAGAGAGGAAATTTTAAAAATAGAGATAAATTGGAAAAGATCAGTAAAAACAAGAAGTGTGATTTTGAAAAGATAAAATTGACAGATCTCTGGCCAGGCTCATCTAGAAGAGAGAGGATGCAAATAAACAAAATGATAAATAAAAGAGTGGAAATAACAACTGATACCACAGAAATATAAAAAAAAAATCATAAGAGAATACTATGAACAGTTATATGTCAGCAAATTGAACAACCTAGAAGAAAGGGACAAATTTCTAGAAACATACAGCATGCCAAGAAATAAGAGTTAATCTTCTTGACAACAGTCAAGAAGAAAGAGACAATCACTAAAAGTGAAATAAAATCTGTAAAAAAAAAAACAAAACAAAGCAAAAAACCAGTTCCCTGAAAACAGAAGTCTAGGACTGAATGACTTCACCAGGAAATTCTACCAAACAGACAAAGAAAACTTATACCTATTTTTAAACTATTAAAAAAAAAAAACTGAAAAGGAGGAAACACTTCTAAATTCATTCAATGAGGTCACCAACACCTTGATACCAAAATCAGATGAAGTAACTACAGGAAAAGAATATTGCAGTTTTTTCCTGCAAGCAGGTTCTTTATCATCTGAGCCTTCAGGGAAGCCCATATCTCAATAAATCCACAAATCCACAGCCAACATAATATTCAAGATTGAAAAACTGAACAGCTTCCTGCTAAAACCTGGAACAAGACAAGGATGCCCACTTTCACAACTTCTTTTCAATGTAGAATTGGAAGCCCTATCCACAGATAAGGAAAAAAATAAAAGTATCCAATTTGGAATGGAAGAGATAAGATTGTCATTATTTGGAGATGACATGATAATACATACAGAAAACTCTAAAGACTCCACAAAAACTACTAGAACTGATAAATTTAACAAGGTAGTATAATATAAGACTAACATGCAGAAATCGGTTGCATTTCTTCACACTAACAATGAAATATTTGAAAGGGAAAGGAAAGAAAAGAATCTCTTTTAAAATTGCATTTAAAAAATACTTAGGAATAAAACTGAGCAAGGAGGTGAAAGACCTATATGCTGAGAACTATAAAACATTGATAAGGAAATTAAAGATCTTTCAAAGAAGTAGAAGATATCCCATGTTCTTGGATTGGGAGAATTGATATTGTCAAAATGGCTATACTACCTAAACCAATCAACAGATTTAATGTGACCCCTATCAAATCACCCATGTCATTTTCACAAAACTGGAACAAATATCCTAAAATTTATAAGGAACCATAAAAGGCCCTAGAATCGCTACAACAATCCTGAGGAAAAGGAACAAATCTGAGGCATAACTCTCTCAGACAATGATACAAAATTACAGTAATCAAAACAGTATGGTACTGGCACAAAGACAGACATATGGATCAATGGAACAGAACAGAAAGTCTAGAAATAAACCCATACACCTATGGTCAAGTAATCTTTGACAGAGAAGGCAAGAATACACAGTGGAAAAAAGATAGTCTGTTTAACAAGCGGTGTTGGGAAAGCTGGATGTGCATGCATGCTTCGCTTCAGTTGTGTCTGACTCTGCCAACCTGTGGACTGCAGCCCACCTGGCTCCTCTGTCCATGGGATTCTTCAGGCAGGAATACTGGAGTGAGTGGCCATTTCCTTCTCCAGGAGATCTTTCCCAGAATCAAATCCATGTCTCATTATGTTTCCTGCATTGGTAGCTGGGTTCTTTATCACTAGCGCCACCTGGCAAGGCCCAGGAAAGCTGGACAATTGCAGGTAAATCAATGAAATTAGAACATTCCCTCACACTGTATACAAAAGTAAACTTGAAATGGCTTAAAGACTTATGTAAGACATGACACCATAAAACTCTTAGAAGAGAACATTGGCAAAGCATTCTTTGACATCTATTGTAGTACTGTTATCTTAGGTCAGTCTCCCAAGGCAATAGAAATAAAAACAAAAATAAAGAAATGGGAAGTAATTAAACATAAGTTTTTTTCTTTCACGGCAAAGTGAAAGTGAAAATTAAGTCACTCATTCATGTCCGACTCTTTGTGACCCCATGGACTGCAGCTTACCAGGCTCCTCCATCCATGGGATTTTCCAGGCAAGAGTACTGGAGTGGGGTGCCATCACCTTCTCCTTCTTCCTTTCACAGCAAAGGAAACCATAAACAATACAAAAAGACAACCTATAGACTGGGAGAAGATATTTGCAAATGATGTACTAACAAGGGCTTAATTTCCAAAATGCATTCATCTCATATAACTGAATAAAAACCCCAAACAACCCAATTGAAAAATGGGCAGGAGAATTAAATAGGCTTTTTCCAAAGAAGACATACAGATGACCAAAAGACACATGAAAAGATGCTCAGCATCACTAATTATTAGAGAAATGTGAAGCAAAACCATAATGAAGTATCACCTCATATGAGTCAGAATGCCTATCATCAAAATATAATAAATGCTGGAGTGGGAGTAGAGGAAAGAGAATCCTCTTACACTGTTGGTGAGAATGTAAATTGGCCTCTTACACTGTTGGTGAGAATGTAAATTGGTGCAGCCACTATGGAAAACACTATAGGGGTTGCCGGGGTCCAGCCCCATTGGATCCAGGATAATTTGAAGCGGGGATGGAGTTGGTGATTAAAGAGAGATTGATTAGAAATTTAAAGAGAGATTAGAGAAGAAAAATGTAGTGAAAAATAGAGGAGAAAAGAGACTGATATTCCTTGGTTTACATGGAAAGCTAATTAAGTCTCAAGACAAGAAACTTGCACCGTCTATGTTAGGCCACAGGCGCCCGCTTGAATAGTGGAGGGTGCCCCACCTTGGGCTCCCTCTCGCGTGGGTCTTAGAAGCCTGGGCAAATAAGCAGACATGGAGAGCCTCTGTGTTCCAAGGGATCAGCCTGAAAAAGAGAGGGAGGGAGAGGGAGAAAGAGAGAGAAAGAGTCGACACGGGGGAGGCCAAGCTTGTGCAAAACCCCCATAACTTTATTTTCAAAAGGTGCTCATATACTCTAAGTTTTACATAATGGAAGATACAGAGACCCTTATTGATACCAGGCTTTCCTTCTGCATATCTTTCCGTATACAAAAGGTCTCAGGTGATTTACATTATCTTCTGGCCAAGAGGCCTGTTAACACTTTATGGCTCTCTTTCTTAATGAATGTTAATCTCATTTCCCCTGAAGTGTTTTTCTTTAATCTGCATCACCCTTAAAGCACTAAATAAAGTTACATCCCTGTAGAACAAAGGTGCAGTGGGTTATAACAAAGAAGGTACTTAACTCAAAGATCTATGTTGCTACTTGTTTTTTTCTATATACCAGCTATATCAACAAATAAAAGATATGAAAATTTGGCAGCAAGTATAGGCTCAACAAATGAAACCCTTAATCAGTCCTATTCTAATGATTTTGATTCCTTGGAAGCCCCTACATTCCTAGGATGTTTTAAGCTTCCTGTGCCTCTCATGGTTGGGAGGCTGTGAGCAATCATATGCGCAGTAGTAAAAGGTCCAGACAGACCTGTCAGGCAAGTTAGAAAGCTACCAGAGGGGTTTGAGCTGAGACACTCCTTTCATATGCAAGAGACTGTTAGCTGGAGTTCAAAGTTGACTTTTTCCAGAAAAAGGTAGTGGGGGACAGCCCCTGTTAATGTCAGGAGCATAAGCGAAAAGCAGAATGCAACGAGGCAGGCAGACTCTGGTTTTGGGGCAGATGCACGAGCAGATCCAGTGAGGCTCCCTTAAGGCCTGACTCACCTTTGCCTGTTGGGCCCCTTAACCTCATGACCTTTGCCATGGGCGGGACTCCTCGTGCTGGCTCCCGGCAAGGGGCTCTTTAAAAATATAAAAATAGAATTACCACATGATCCAGCAATCCCATTCCTGGGCATATATCCCAAGAAAAACATAATTTTAAAATATCCACGCACCCAAATATTCATAGCAGCACTATTTACAATAACCAAGACATGGAAGCAACCTCAATGTCCATTGACAGATGGACAGATGAATGGATAGAGAATGGTGTGTATATATATATATATATATATATATATATACATATATATGTATATATATGTATATATATACATATATAGCTTCCTGGTGGCTCAGCAGTAAAGAATCTGCCTGCAAATGCAGGGACTTGGGTTCTATCTCTGGGTCAGGAAGATCCCCTGGAGGAGGGCATGGCAACCTACTAAGTATTCTTTCCTGGAGAATACCATGGGCAGAGGAGCCTGGCAGGAGCATATCTCTTTCTAGTCCATAAGGTCACAAAGAGTTGGATATGACTGAAGTGACTGAGCATGCATATATACATACATATANCAGAGGAGCCTGGCAGGAGCATATCTCTTTCTAGTTCATAAGGTCACAAAGAGTTGGATATGACTGAAGTGACTGAGCATGCATACATACATACATATACTATATACATATATGCACTTCCTCTCTCTCTCTCTCTCTCTATATATATATATATATAATGGAGTATTAGTCATAAAAAAGAATGAAATGTTGCCATCTGAATGGACCTACAGAACATTATGCTTAGTGAAATAAATCAGAAAAATACCAATACTATATGATACGATTTATACATGTAATCTAAAAAATAATATAGATGAATCTATGTACAAGACAGAAGCATATTTATAGATAATATCTTACAATAAGCTATGAAAGAGTGTAATATGGAATTTAAAAAACCCAAACTGAATCACTATGCTGTACACTTTAAACTAACACAATATTATAAGTCACCTTGACTGTGGCTCAGATCATGAACTCCTTATTACCAAATTCAGACTCAAATTGAAGAAAGTAGGGAAAACCACTAGGCCATTCAGGTATGACCTAAATCAAATCCCTTATGATTATACAGTGGAAGTGAGAAATAGATTTAAAGGACTAGATCTGATAGATAGAGTGCCTGATGAACTATGGAATGAGGTTCGTGACATTGTAGAGGAGACGGGATCAAGATCATCCCCATGGAAAAGAAATGCAAAAAAGCAAAATGGCTGTCTGGGGAGGCCTTACAAATAGCTGTGAAAAGAAGAGAGGCAAAAAGCAAAGGAGAAAAGGAAAGATATAAGCATCTGAATGCAGAGTTCCAAAGGATAGCAAGAAGAGATAAGAAAGCCTTCTTCAGCGATCAATGTAAAGAAATAGAGGAAAACAACAGAATGGGAAAGACTTGAGATCTCTTCAAGAAAATTAGAGATACCAAGGGAACATTTCATGCAAAGATGGGCTTGATAAAGGACAGAAATGGTATGGATCTAACAAAAGCAGAAGATATTAAGAAGAGGTGGCAAGAATACATGGAAGACTGTACAAAAAAGATCTTCACAACCAGGTAATCATGATGATGTGATCACTAATCTAGAGCCAGACATCTTGGAATGTGAAGTCAAGTGGGCCTTAGAAAGCATCACTATGAACAAAGCTAGTGGAGGTGATGGAATTCCAGTTGAGCTGTTTCAAATCCTGAAAGATGATGCTATGAAAGTGCTGCACTCAATATGCCAGCAAATTTGGAAAACTCAGCAGTGGCCTCAGGACTGGAAAAGGTCAGTTTTCATTCCAATCCTGAAGAAAGGCAATGTCAAAGAATGCTCAAACTACTGCACAATTGCACTCATCTCAGATGCTAGTAAAGTAATGCTCAAAACTCTCCAAGCCAGGCTTCAGCAATATGTGAACCATGAACTCCCTGATGTTCAAGCTGGTTTTAGAAAAGTCAGAGGAATCAGAGATCAAATTACCAACATCTGCTGGATCATGCAAAAAGCAAGAGAGTTCCAGAAAAACATCTATTTCTGCTTTATTGACTATGCCAAAGCCTTTGACTGTGTGGATCACAAGAAACTGTGGAAAATTCTTCAAGAGATGGGAATACCAGACCACCTAACCTGCCTCTTGAGAAATCTGTATGCAGGTCAGGAAGCAACAGTTAGAACTGGACATGGAACAACAGACTGGTTCCAAATAGGAAAAGGAGTACGTCAAGGCTGTGTATTGTCACCCTGCTTATGTAACTTACATGCAGAGTACATCATGAGAAATGCTGGACTGGAAGAAACACAAGCTGGAATCAAGATT
>SJYO01041039.1:111083-130000 GCA_006410555.1 Capra ibex
GCCTCTTGATGAAAGTGAAAGAGGAGAGTGAAAAAGTTGGCTTAAAGCTCAACATTCAGAAAACTAAGATCATGGCATCTGGTCCCATCACTTCATGGGAAATAGATGGGGAAACAGTGGAAACAGTGTCAGGATTTATTTTCTGGGCTCCAAAATCACTGCAGATGGTGACTGCAGCCATGAAATTAAAAGACGCTTACTCCTTGGAAGAAAAGTTATGACCACCCTAGGTAGTATATTCAAAAGCAGAGACATTACCTTGCCGACTAAGGTTTGTCTAGTCAAGGCTATGGTTTTTCCTGTGGTCATGTATGGATGTGAGAGTTGGACTGTGAAGAAGGCTGAGCGCTGAAGAATTGATGCTTTTGAATTGTGGTGTTGGAGAAGACTCTTGAGAGTCCCTTGGCCTGCAAGGAGATCAACCCTGGGATTCTTTGGAAGGAATGATACTAAAGCTGAAGCTCCAGTACTTTGTCCACCTCATGCGAAGTGTTGACTCATTGGGAAAACTCTGATGCTGGGAGGGATTGGGGGAAGGAGAAGAAGGGGACGACTGAGGATGAGATGGCTGGATGGCATCACGGGCTTGATGGACGTGAGTCTGAGTGAACTCTGGGAGATGGTGATGGACAGGGAGGCCTGGTGTGCTGCGATTCATGGGGTCGCAAAGAGTCGGACAGGACTGAGCAAATGAACTGAACTGAACTGATACTTTAATTAAAAAAAAAAAAAAACCCTGAAATGTATGGGTTCACACCGTAATACTTGCAATACAGTTTATGGTATAATACTGAGAATCATAACATTTTCATATATCTGTAAAACTCCTATTACATAAACTGTGCAGGTTTATACTAGGTTTATAATCTTTGCAATGAAGTAAACTTCCCAGACATTATACACATGGAATATTTCAAAACTGATATGTTTTGAACACTTCTCATTCTTGACTCATAAGTTTCTTTTTACCAGATTCTTTAAATAATAAATTAAGAAGCATCAAGGTTGTAATGGGCCATCATTCAAATTCAGTGTAAAAATCTTTTTTATCTTTTTTAAAGCCATGTATCTATAAATGTACTTTTTATTATCCAAAGTAACAAAATCAATAACAATTATAATGTGTGATATGTTCCAGTTGCTAGGTGCTCTGTCTAAATTATTTTGTTTCTTAGAGTACCCCAATGAGATGTTCTTATTCCTAGGTTCTTACTTTACGGAGAAAGAAATTGAGGGTCTGAGAGTTAAAGAGCTAAAAAATGGTGGAGTTGGGATTTGAACCCAGTCACATTTAACTTCAAAGCTTGTGCTCTTTCTAATAATGATTGAGATATTCATGAAAATCTATTGGTAGATGTTTCTTATTATTAAAGTTTGTAGTCCTCATAAATTGATTTCATGCAACTTTATTTTATTTTTTTCCCAAGTCCTGCCTCAAGGACTCATGAAAACTGATAGAAATCATATGTCTTCTTCCATACTCCCTCATGAAAAATGTAAAACATATTCATTGTTTTGCAGTGTCAAGCACTTAATTGGTACCTAATATATACCAGTGAATTTATTAAGAAATAGGTTTTTCTAGGGTCTTGTTTTCTAATATTCAGAGAATGTGAATGAAAAATAGTGATTAAAAAGATTAGTATATTTTTAAAGGTTTCTAAGTATTTCAATGTTTGAACACACACACATACATTTATATTCAGATAGTTAACTATAATTTCATTTTGCTTTTGATATTGTGCAGAAACAGTTTAGGAAAAGCAAGATCTTAAGGTTCCCCCCCCCCCCAAAAAATAAGGTTGATCCATCAAAGAGCAACATGTACTATAATTGTGTCTGAGAGAAAAGGAAAAAATTTTACTAGCGCCATATTTTTTAGATATCTGTGACTTAGCTGTCAAAGTGTTGGGAGTCAGCAATATACTAACTCATTTTTGGGGACCACAACACATGATGGCATGTCACCAGAAGCACAGGTGGGGCAGAAGCACCTCTCTCCTCTGGTCTCCTAACAGGGTCTCTCCCCTTGCAGGGGAGGGTGGAGTTTGCTTCTTGGAGACGTGAAATTCAGAGCAAAGAGGTAGATGCCTGGCACAGGCCTCAGGGACTGGGGCTATAATCCTTATTCCAGAGCTTGCCAGAAGGCCACCACTGATGTTATGACTTTCCTCTCTGAATGCTCTTTCCTTTCATGTTGTTGTTCAGTAGCTTAAGTCATGTCTGACTCCTTGTGACCCCTTAGACGGTGGCATGTCAGGCTCCTCTGTCCTCTGCTATCTCCCGGAGTTTACTCAAATTCATGTCCATTGATTCAGTGATGCTCTTTAATCATCTCATCCTCTACTGCCCCTTCTCCTTCTGCCTTAAATCTTTCCCAGCATCAGAGTCTTTTCCAATGAGTTATCTCTTCCCATTGAATTCTCCCTTTGTGTTCTCCTGACTAGCTAGCACTGCCACTGAGAGTTTATGCTGGGGGTAGTGGCTGGGGTCTTTATTTCTGACATTCCTGGCCATGGTGGGCCTGCTGCCCAGCTTCATGATGACTGTGTTAATTCTCCACACTAGATATGTGAGGCAAGGCCCAGAGTAGAAGCCTTGGTGCTTGAAGCCTAGGGAAGCCAGTGGGGAAACTACCTCAGAATAAAGTTTCCAAATTCATGAACTAAAATGTACAGAATTATATAAGAAAACAACATTTTTTGAAATATAGTTTAAAAATATAAGAATTTTGTGATAAAATAAAAGTATACTTCTTTCATAATGCACTTGAATAGAAAGATCAGCAGCTGGTAGATAACTACAGCAATTTCAAAATGTGAAGAGCACAAGAATATTTTAATACAGTGTATAATGTAACATGATGTAAGAGGAATCTGATTTTTCCTTGGTGACAAGATCACAGATTCTGATGACATTGCTGTGGTTTGTTGCTGACATCCATAATTGAGGATTTGCTAAATTTCTGTGGGAGTTTGTAAAAAAGATGTAATTTTTTTCTTCTTTACCACGTTCAGAGCTTCTTTGACCTGGAGGATGGCCTGAGTCCTACTGGGCACCCTTGCTCTTGCTGACTGTCCTGACCTGCAGCGTGTGCCTGGCCCACCCCTTTCTATGCAGGCCGGCCCTGTCCTGCTCTGTCTACCATGTTTAATCCCACCCTCCCTCCTGGGTAATATAACTTCTAAAAGCCCTGTTTTGACCCAGTTTTAAGGCCTGGTTAGAGGCTGGTCAGTTCCTTTCTTGAGCAGATAGGTCCATATACCCTAAATATTAATAATTCCCATGTTGGGGTCCAGACCATGACAAATCATTTTGATTGGGGAACTGGTCCTAGACAGTAGGGACAGTCACTCTGCTCTGGAGCTCACAAGTCACTTGGTTAGCCAATCCACAAGGAGCCCTTGAAACCTAGCTGGCATCCTCCCACCCCCACCACACAAGTGGCACCCTGAAATTGGTGTTGGGGCACCCAGTCTCATCCTGAGAGGGACTACCCTTCTGCTGCCCCATAGCACTGAATCTGTGTGACACGTGGTACTAATCTGCAGAAGACGCAGTACTGGGCATCGATTCTAGTTTCAAAACACACATGGTAACTTGTGGGACAGCATAGTGACCCTGAAAGGTGGCCTGGGTGGAGTCATCATAGACTAGTTTGCCATTCTGAAAAGCCAATAGATTTTGGATGATGGGTTACATAATAAGACCAGTATCTGCCATTGCTCAATTTTTTTCTCTGTAAATTAAGTCTGTTGATTGGAAATAACATTATGCACAATGGTTTTGCACTGTTGACTAAGTTCATCAGTAGAAATACTGGAAGAAATATAACCAGTTAAACAAATAATTAGGACAACAGGACATATTTTTGTCACCACCATGATCTGCCACTGGTAGTCTCCCTTAAGCCTCGAGATCACATCCGTGTCAGGGTTCTTTGTAGTCACTGGGAAATGAGAATTTTGAAGTGCCAGTTGTGAAGTCATTTGTATTAGGGAAAATCATTGCTGAGGTCTTGCATTGCCTCTGATTCTGCTGCCACAGACACTTCCACACGCTGCCAGATTGTATCCTAAAATGCTCTAAGTACTCTTGCTCCTTCTATCCCAAAATACACGTAACATTTTTCTTACAGGCCTTTCAGTAATAGGTGACATTTCTCTTTCTAGGTTTTGACAATCTGACAAGAGTAATTTGTCTAGATACTACTTTAATTACATTTCCCTGATTACTGTTAAGTTTGAGCACCTTTTATTTGTTGGCTACCTGTATATCTTTCAGTGAAATATCTGTTAATAAATTTTAGTCATTTTTCTTTTAAGTTTATTTTGACATTCTTAAGAGCTATCTCAGGGTTATGTTAATCCTTTGTGTGTCATATTGAAAATAGTTTCTCCATGTCTATTGTTTTTCTGTTAGCTTTAGATATGATATCTTTTGTAACTCAAAGCTTATTTTTTAAAATACTATTCAAATATTTTCTTTATAGCTCCAGAATTCTCTGACTTGATTAAGAACTCTTCCATCATCTTTAGATTGCACAAGTAGTTTCCATGACTTGGTTTTAAGATATTTACTAATTTATACTTATTTTGAATAATTCTGGATTTTATTTTAATATATTTTTGTACATATCAAGATGAAAAGCTTTGAAATTTTTATATACTATGTGAAAACTTACTATTGTATTTTCTTTTCATCTAGGAATTTGATTTTTTCCCCTAGCCATTCATGTATTATTTTAAAATCATTAAGGTATTATACTTTCTGAGACTAAAGTCCTGTACCTTTCTCACCAAATTTAATCTAAGTATTTTGTGATTTTTTTGGGTCAAAATTGTGAGTGGAATTTTCAAGTTTCTACATTTATGTATATTTTGCTAGTGTAACAAGATCAGCAATCAATGCAAAGGAATAGAGGAAAAGAACAGAATGGGACAGACTAGAGATCTCTTCATGAAATTTATACCAAGGGAACATTTCATGCAGATGGGATCAATAAAGGACAGAAATGGTAGGGACCTAACAGAAGCAGAAGATATTAAGAAGAGGTGGCAAGAACACACAGAACTGTACAAAAAATATCTTCATGACCAAGATAATCACAATGGAATGATCACTCACACTCACACACACTCACACTCACACTCACACTCGAGCCAGACATCCCGGAATGTGAAGTCAAGTGGGCCTTAGAAAGCATCACTATGAACAAAGCTAGTGGAGGTGATGGAATTCTAGTTGAGCTATTTCAAATCCTGAAAGATGATGCTGTGAAAGTGCTGCACTCAATATGTCAGCGAATTTGGAAAACTCAGCAGTGGCTACAGGACTGGAAAAGGTCAGTTTTCATTCCAAATTCAAAGAAAGGTAATGCCAAAGAATGCTCAAACTACCGCACAATTGCACTCATCTCACATGCTAGTAAATTAATGCTCAAAATTCTCCAAGCCAGGCTTCAGCAATATGTGAACCGTGAACTTCCAGACGTTCAAGCTGGTTTTAGAAAAGGCAGAGGAACCAAGATCAAATTGCCATCATTCACTGGATCATGGAAAAAGCAAGAGAGTTCCAGAAAAACATCTATTTCTGCTTTACTAACTATGCCAAAGCCTTTGACTGTGTGGATCACAATAAACTGAAAAATTCTGAAAGAGATAGGAATACCAGACCACCAGACCTGCTTCTTGAGAAACCTATATGCAGGTGAGGAAGCAACAGTTAGAACTGGACATGGAACAACAGACTGCTTTCAAATAGGAAAAGGAGTACATCAAGGCTTATATTGTCACCTTGCTTATTTAACTTATATGCAGAGTACATCATGAGAAAGGCTGGGCTAGAAGAAGCACAAGCTGGAATCAAGATTGCTGGGAGAAATATCAATAACCTCAGATATGCAGATGACACCACCCTATGGCAGAAAGTGAAGAGGAGCTAAAAAGCCTCTTGATGAAAGTGAAAGAGGAGAATGAAAAAGTTGGCTTAAAGCTCAGCATTCAGGAAACTAAGATCATGGCATCTGGTCCCATCAGTTCATGTCAGTTCAGTAGCTCAGTTGTGCCTGACTCTTTGCAACCCCATGAATCGCAGCACTCCAGGCCTCCTTGTCCATCACCATCTCCTGGAGTTCACCCAAACTCATGTCCATCTAGTTGGTGATGCCATCCAGCCATCTCATCCTCTGTTGTCCCCTTCTTCTCCTGCCCCTAATCCCTCTCAGCATCAGTCTTTTCCAACGAGTCAATTGTTCGCATCAGGTGGCCAAAGTATTGGAGTTTCAGCTTTAGCATCAGTCCTTCTAAAGAACACCCAGGGCTGATCTCCTTTAGAATGGACTGGTTGGATCTCCATCACTTCATGGCAAATTGATGGGGAAACAGTGGAAACAGTGACTGACTTTGTTTTTCTGGGCTCCAAAATCACTGAAGATTGTGATTGCAGCCTTGAAATTAAAAGACACTTACTCTTTGGAAAGAAAGTTATGACCAACCTAGACAGCATATTGAAAAGCAGAGACATTACTTTGTCAACAAAGTTCCATCTAGTCAAGGCTCTGGTTTTCCAGTAGTCATGTATGGATGTGAGAGTTGGACTATAAAGAAAGCTGAGCACCAAAGAATTGATGCTTTTGAATTGTGGTGCTGGAGAAGACTCTTGAGAGTCCCTTAGCCTGCAAGGAGATCCAACCAGTCCATTCTGAAGGAGATCAATCCTGGGTGTTCATTGGAAGGACTGATGTTGAAGATGCAACTACAATACTTTGGGCACCTGATGCAAAGAGCTGACTCATTTGAAAAGACCGTGATGCTGGGAAAGACTGAAGGCAGGAGGAGAAGGGGACGATGGAGGATGAGATGGTTGGATGGCATCACCAACTCAATGGACCTGAGTTTGGGTAGGCTCCAGGAGTTGGTGATGGACAGGGAGGCCTGGCATGCTGCGGTTCATGGGGTCACAGAGTCGGACACAACTTAGCGACTGAACTGGAACTGGAACAAAATATTAAAATAGAAGTTCCGGTTGAAAACCAAGAAGATAGGAATGACACGTGATCGTGAGGTCACAGGGATTTACAAAGCAGGGCTGCTAATCAGCTGGTGACTCAAATTTCCTATGTCAATAAGGGTGAAAGAAGCCCATAGACTTTTCCTTCAGACTTCCACCTTAAACCAAGAGAAAGGAGTTGTGATGCAGCTTGGAGATCTTATTGTGTATTCCTGAAATTTGAGGTGGGGACGTGGTGAGCAGACTCCAGCCTGGAAAGTCTAAGTGTTGCTGTGCTGATGCTGGAGCAAGTGAGAGCCTGATTGTTGACCAGGATGAGGCGGGCTCCCTTGGTTTGCAGAATCGGGAGTTATACATGTTTCCCTGATGTGAGTCCTGTAGAACAGATACACTGAGGTGTTTGTCTTCAGTTCTGACTAAAAGAAGTACTTCAGGGGATAAGAGCTCTGAGGGGGAGGACTGGAGATATCACTAAGTTGCTAGAGAGAAAACAAGCAAGAACTTCTCCAGAACAAACAAAATTGCAAGTGAGAGATTAACAGCAATGGGGTCTCCAAATAGCCCATTGAGGTGCCCCACAAGACAAAGCTGGCTTTGATATCTGCCCAACCCTGAGATCAGCAAAGGTAAATTAACTGGACCCTATCAGTCAAGAGAGGGGTTTCCTGTCTCCTCGTCCTCCATGAGCTCCATGCCCCACAGTCAGTGGAACAGGGGAGGATTGATGGTTCTATTTACTCTGACTATACAGTTTCTAAAGAGTTTAAAGCAGATAGAAGATCTGCCAATCCTCTTAAAATGGACAACCTAGTTACTAAGTGGAACTGATATTTTGTGACCCAGGAAAGATCATGTCTAAATTTTCATTTGAGGGAAAAAAGAAGAGCGATTTAATCACTGAGCAAATTTAAAAGAAGAGTGGAGGACCAAGTAAAAGTATCTTTACACCCATACTATTGTGAACAAAAACTGCTGATTTTCATTTTTTGTCTTGGAACTAGTGATGACACCAGATTTTCTCATTTAAGTAATTCCAACAAGAAATTGATTTGTATCTTCTTTTCTATATTGATTACTATTACTTTTTCCTCATTGCATTTGCTTGGATCATTAAAGACAATGGTGAATAATGATAGTAACAGTAGATATCTGTAGGGAAAGAGCAAATTAGCCAAGATGGTGTTGAGAGGGTAACAGGCAGGAAGGCCAGGGGTCTCCAAACGGAGGAAATAGCCTGCAAGTGTCAGACATTTTTTATCTCTCTTAAGCGGCAGGAGGAAACAAACTAGCAATATTTTTTTCCTTCTCTATACAAATTTAAAAGGAGGTTTCTAACACCATACACAAAAATAAACTCAAAATGGATTAAAGATCTAAATGTAAGACCAGAAACTATAAAACTCCTAGAGGAGAACATAGGCAAAACACTCTCAGACATACATCACAGCAGGATCCTCTATGATCCACCTCACAGAATACTGGAAATAAAAGAAAAAATAAACAAATGGCACCTAATTAAAATTAAAAGCTTCTGCACAACAAAGAAAACTATAAGCAAGGTGAAAAGACAGCCTTCAGAATGGGAGAAAATATTAGCAAATGAAGCAACTGACAAACAACTAATATCAAAAATATACAAGCAATTCCTGCAGCTCAAGTCCAGAAAAATAAAAGACCCAATCAAAACATGGACCAAAGAACTAAATAGACATTTCTCTAAAGAAGACATACAGATGGCTAACAAACACATGAGAAGATGCTCAACATCACTGATTATCAGAGAAACGCAAATCAAAACCACAATGAGGTACCATTTCACGCCAGTCAGAATGGCTGCGATCCAAAAGTCTACAAGTAATAAATGCTGGAGAGGGTGTGGAGAAAAGGGAACCCTCGTACACTGTTGGTGGGAGTGCAAACTAGTGCAGCCACTATGGAGAACAGTGTGGAGATCCCTTAAAAAACTGGAAATAGAACTGCCTTATGACCCAGCAATCGCACTGCTGGGCATACACACCAAGGAAACCAGAGTTGAAAGAGACATGTGTACCCCAATGTTCATCGCAGCACTGTTTATAATAGCCAGGACATGGAAGCAACCTAGATGTCCATCAGCAGGTGAATGGATAAGAAAGCTGTGGTACATATACAGAATGGAGTATTACTCAGACATTAAAAAGAATACATTTGAATCAGTTCTAATGAGATGGATGAAACTGGAGCCTATTATACAGAGTGAAGCAAGCCAGAAAGAAAAACACCAATACAGTATACTAACGCATATATATGGAATTTAGAAAGATGGTAATGATAACCCTGTATGCGAGATAGCAAAAGAGACACAGATGTATAGAACAGTCTTTTGGACTCTGTGGGAGAGGGCGAGGGTGGGATGATTTGGGAGAATGGCATTGAAACATGTATAATATCATATATGAAATGAATAGCCAGTCCAGGTTCAATGCATGATACTGGATGCTTGGGGCTGGTGCATTGAGACGACCCAGAGGGATGGTATGGGGAGGGAGGAGGGAGGGAGGTTCAGGATGGGGAACACATGTATACCTGTGGCGGATTCATGTTGATGTATGGCAAAACCAATACAAAAATATTAAAAGTAATTGTAAAAGTAATTAACCTCCAATTAAATAAAATTATATTAAAAAAATAAAAGGAGAGGGAGGTGGGAGGGGGGTTCATGTTTGGGAACGCATGTAAGAATTAAAGATTTTAAAATTAAAAAAAAAAAATAAAAGGAGGTTCCTCTTAAAATACTGTGTTGCCATAATGACACCTGGTTTCACCTGAAGTTAACTATTCTCAAACCTTGAGATAACCAATGCATTTTTCTTATGGAAATGTTTGTCTTAAGCTATGCTAGTGTACTATTCATTTACCCCAAACTCTGTCTTCAAGTTGGTTCCGCCTAATGGCTCAGAACCTACTTGACAAACCAGTATGTTATACTCAGATATTGTTCCCCTAATCTATGTAAATGAAACTGTTTGTATGGTAATCTGCCTTCTACAAGATTCAAGTTAATCATTTTATGGCCCAGGATGAACCATTTGGTGCCAAGATTATCCCAAAATGCATCTTATGGGTGAGGGGCTTGGTGCCATTCTGAGTTTTAAGACATTCCTTTGTTTCATTAACAGACTGCTAGTGACTATATAACATCCAGCTAAAGACGAGCAGGGGGGCACTCTTTCTGCCCCCTTCTGATGCTTATGTCAGAAACTTTCTCTATCTCCTTTATACTTTAATAAAACTTTATTACACAAATCTCTGTGTGATCAAGCTTCGTCTCTGGCCCCGGATTGAATTCTTTTCCTCCTGAGGCCAAGAATCCCGGCCGTCTTTTCATTCAACACCACCCTTATGGCAGAAAGCGAAGAGGAACTAAAAAGCCTCTTGATGAGAGTGAAAGAGGAGAGTGAAAAAGTTGGCTTAAAGCTCAACATTTAGAAAACTAAGACCATGGTATCTGGTACCATCACTTCCTGGGAAATAGATGGGGAACAGTGGAAACTGTGTCAGACTTCATTTTTTGGGGCTCCAAAATCACTGCAGGTGTTGATTACAGCCATGAAATTAAAAGGTGCTTACTCCTTGGAAGGAAAGTTATGACCAACCTAGATAACATATCCAAAAGCAGAGACATTACTTTGCCAAGATAGGTCTGTCTAGTGAGGGCTATTGTTTTTCCAGTGGTCATGTATGGATGTGAGTTGGACTGTGAAGAAAGCTGAGCGCCGAAGAATTGATGCTTTTGAACTGCGATGTTGGAGAAGACTGTTGAGAGTTCCTTGGACTGCAAGGAGATCCAACCAGTCCATCCTAAAGGAGATCAGTCCTGGGTGTTCATTGGAAGGACTGATGCTAAAGCTGAAACTCCAATACTTTGGCCACCTCATGAGAAGAGCTGACTCATTGGAAAAGGCTCTGATGCAGAGAAGGATTGGGGGCAGGAGGGGAAGAGGACAACAGTGGAGAAGATGGCTGAATGGCATCACCGACTCGATGAACATGAGTTTGAGTGAACTCAGGTAGTTGGTGATGGACAGGGAGGCCTAACGTGCTGTGATTTATGGGGTAGGAAAGAGTCGGACACGACTGAGCAACTGAACTGAACAATTAGTGAAATTAGTAGTGGCTACAATGGTACATTTTAAAAGGGTTAGAGGGTTAGGGTTAGGAGCAATTTCATCTCAATACAGTTGCTAATGAAAAAAAAAGACAAATGGACAGGAGAGAAAATTCTTTTTATCATAATACCCACTACAGTCAAAATGCACTTTTCCTTGTTACAAAGAGCTGGTTTGAAATGGAAGGCAAGGCAAGGATAAACCATCCAGCAGTCCAACAATCTCCACTGCTCTCCCCACAGCCCCTTAGATTCTACAAAGTTTTCCCAGCCGCCATGGTGCTGGGGCGTGCTGGTGGGGAAGGAAGCGGGGGAGATGGGGAGGGGATGGGAAACGGGAAGGAGGAAGTGTTGGGGGCGTGCGGGCTGGCGAGTGCATGCGTGCATGCTAAGTCCCCTTAGCCGTGTCCAACTCTTTGCAGTCCTGTCGACTGTAGCCCACCAGGCTCCTATGTCCATGGGGTTCTCCAGGCAAGAAGACAAGCGGGTCGCCTTGCCCTCCTCCAAGCTATCTTCCCCACACAGGAATCAAACCCCTGTCTCCTGCAATTCCTGCATTACAGAGGGATTCTTTAACACTGAGCCACCAGGAAACCCTGGGCCTGGGGAGGGAAACACTCATTTGCAGCTTTTGCTGATTTTCAGACTGTAAATATTCCTACCTGATTGGTTTCAAGCCACTGTTGACAACCTCAGCTTGAACACACACACTGCAGGCAAGTGAGACTGGGCACAAAATCTGATTTACCGGGAAATAAAAATACAAATAGCTCAATCTCACCTATAGATAAATATGAATCCAAACTGGTGAGAGCAACTTTTTTTATCTCATGTGATTAAAAAATTTTTGGAAAGCCTCTCTCATATTTTGGTGGGAGCATTAATTGTTTAAAGGACAGTTTGGTAAAATCTTTCAAAATTAAACACAAGCATACTATTTGACCCAGTAATTCCACTAACAGATAATTTCCTTCTGCTGATGATTTTCCAGAGAAAGAGAAATTCTGTATGTTCTTGGGGGAACATAAGATGTAACAATTTTGTCTTTAATAAGAAGAATATAAAACTGCTAAGGAAATGAGAAAAATAAAAATGGATAAAAGATTCACATAAACTTATTGGCAAATAACAAAAGCCCTAATTAGGAGCATGAAATTTAATGTATGAAAATTAAATGTTTGTTTAATGTTGGAAAAGGGAACTGCTACCCACTCCAGTATTCTGGCCTGGAGAATTCCTTGGACTGTATAGTCCAAGGGGTCTCAATGAGTTGGAAACTACTGAGCGACTTTCACTTCACTTAATGTAGGAACAAGAAAGAAAAAAGTGAACTGTACTGAAATAAACATATGGTCTATCTGAAATTAGGGCTAAACAATGGCAATAGTCATTGTTCTTAAAAAATAAGGGAGAAAATATAAAATCTATTTTCCTGTCTAAATCATATCTATCATTACTGTGGGGAGGAAGCTATAATTATGGTAGAAGGAAGATTTTCAAAAGTGCAGGGGAAGAAGCAGATTCATTGGGCTGTCTGTCACTTGGGGAATGACACATCGCTCAGATATTCACAAATCTCTCTCATAGTGCAGGAATTTAATGTGTTCGTTCAGCAAATATTTGATACTCTACTCACACAGTACAGGAAAATCATAGCACCTAATAACTCTGAGAGACACAGAGACGAGGAAGATGTAGTCCTTTGCTGTAAATCAACTTGGTTCTCTCTTTCCCTTTAATGGAAAGAATTTCTTGCTCTTTTCACTCCACCCCTATTTTTCCAAACAGTAAATTTGAGAGCAAGGGCTGCATTTGTTTTGTATTCCCTATGGCATCTGATCCTATGGCATTCCATCAAGTTAATTTATTCCAGTTCAGTTGCTCAGTCATAAAGATTTGCAGATGTACAGAAGATTTGCTACATGGGCAAATCTTCAATAGTTGATCTGAAATGATGCAGGTTATGTGTTCTGAACAAGATGCAAGAAAGGGGGAATGGATAAAAATTGTGCTATGCTTAGTCGCTCAGTCATGTCTTTGCATGAGTCTTTGCAACCCCAGGGACTGTAGCCTGCCAGGCTCCTCTGTTCATGAGGATTCTCCCAGGTAAGAATACTGGAATGGGTCACCATTCCCTTCTCCAGGGGATCTTCCCAACCCAGGGATCGAACCCTGGTCTCCTCCATTATAAGCAGATTCTTTTTTTACCATTTGAGCCAGCAGGGAAGCCCATAAAATTATTACAATAAAATGTAAGGGATTTGCAAATGGCACTCTATCTTCTGAATAAGCAAAGGTTGAAAGTTTAGAAAGCTAGTTTTTCTTGTGTTTAACTTTCTGTTTAACTGTAACTCAGACAAGCTTACAAATCAAAATTGTACAGCTCACCTAGTGAACTCATTGTCTCTATGTAATCATCATTCAAGGTAAGAACTTCTAGATTATGTTTATTATTGTTTTGCTTAGGATTTTGCTTCAACATTCAGGTCTGCCCTTAAATTATTTTTCTTGTCAAGTTTAATGTCTAAATTAAACTTGCCTCATGGGAGAGTTTTCAGTCTTGTTTTATTCATGTGAAGAGTCTGTGTAAGACTGGTGCTATTTTTTTCCTTAAATAATGAGTTCATCAGTGAACGCACATGAGTTTTGCATTTTCTCAGTGGGAAGATTTTTAGTTAGGAATTGAACTACAAAGCTATTCATGTTTGTTACTTTTCTAGTTTTAATTGTGTTTTACCAAAGTTATATGCATTTATATAATTTTTCAACTGTATTGACATGAAGTGGTTCATTATACTCTCTTAGTAAGTATCTGGATGATTCAAAGTGATATCTATGTCTTACTGATTTTTTAAAAAAATTCTCTGTATGATCATTTAAGTGTCTGTGTAATATCTGCATCTAGTTCTGTTGCTTGTTTCAGACTGTTTTCTTTCTTTACTCTTCACCTTTTTTTTAAAAAAAATGAATTCTTTTAACATGTCTTGTCATTTTTTTTGTTGAAAGCTGGACATTATGTGTCACATAATAGGATATAAAGTTTTGTACTAATATGGCTTAGAGGTCGGCTTTATTTAATGTTTGCTGAAGCTGTAGCTGCCAGAGGCTTCCAATTCCTCTAACACCTGTGATTTTGTCTTCTTCTGTTGACTGTGATTCTCCCCAAGGAGAGCACATCTTGGTGGTGACCCACTGATTCTACCCTGGAGCCCAGGTATGTGGTGATGAGTGTGGATGGAAGAGTCCTGTGGTCTCATGATTACTTCCCACGCTTTCAGGAGGAGGCTGTTTCAGGAGTAATATTTCTAAGATTCATTTTCCTCCTCAGATGAGACAGAAAGGCTAGCAAGGGTGAAGTGGGAAACATGCCACCTCTGAGGTGAGATAAGGTGCTGGAGAAGCCTTTTGCTCTGGAAAGCAGACTGTGGTGGCCTCTGCGACACCTTACTCTCCATGGTGCCTCTCTGTTGCCTCTCTGACCACATCTTCTCCATTTCTTTGCTCCTTTTTCTTCTCTACCTAAATTCCAAATGTTATAGCTCCCAGGATGTAGCTTTCTCTGCTTTCTTGTCTTAAGTGATTTTATGTATTTTCATGAGTTTAAAACTATGTGCTGACAATCCCCATCTTCATTTCTGTGGGCCAAACCTCTCATGTGAAGGTAAAATGAAATATGCAACTGTCTCCTTGAAATCTCCACTCACATATTCTACAGTCATTGAAAGCAAAACTATTTTCAACTCAGGTTTTTTTTTTGTGTGTGTGTGTGTCTCACATTTCAGTAAACCATTTTATTATCTAAGTTGCCCAAACATCTGGGAGCCAGATTTTATCCCTTCTCCTCCTCATCTCTGATATAGGCTGTTGGTGAGTCATAGAATCTATTTCTAGATAAGACTTGACCTTGGCCAAATTTTCCCCACTCCCATCAGACAACATGGCTGCTTCTATGGACTGCCTTCACTTCCTCTGCCTCCCTTCTGCTACTCCCTCTCCAACAGAGAAACCCAAGTGATAGTCTCCAAACATGAATCACTCCCCTCTTTAAACCCACATGAACACTGAAGAAAATCCACTCATCATCACAACCCACAAAGGCCTGAATGATATGGCCTCTCCTTACTTCTCTAAAGCCACATATGCTGCCCTTGCCTTGGCTTTTAGACTCTAACTTCATCACTTCCCTCACCGATCCCTATCTGAGTAGGTCACACCCTTAATGACAGATGTTATTAAGAGAGTATAATGATAAATACTTACTAAGAGAGTATAATGAACCACTTCATGACAATACAGTTGAAAACTTATATAAAATGCATATAATTTTAGTAAAACACACCCTGTCATCTGTTTATTTCCAACATAGCACTGATCCCAGTTTGGAATCTGACATTTATTTACTTGTTTTTGCCCGTCTCCTTTTTAGATGTTATACCTCATGGAGGAAAGAAGATTATGTTTGCTTATTTGCCAAATTTTACTGATACTAAACACCAAGGACAGGCCTGGCACATAAAAGTTCCTTTTTTTTTTTTTTTTTAGAGTTTTAATTTTAATATTTTTTAAAAAGAAAACTACAAAAAGAGAAAAATACAGAGAAATTAAATACTGCTAATTTTTTGAAAAATTATTTTTACATCTTTATTCCTCAGAGAAGAAAAAAATGTATAACTTACATGGTATACAAAAGCATTCACATGGTATATACGTTTAAAGTTTTACACAATTAAACACAAGCGTATATTTTGTCCAAAGAATATTTTTCATTTTCTTTTCCAAAAAATTATTATTGAAGTATAGTTGATTTACAATGTTGCATTAGTTTCAGGTGTACAGCAAAGTGATTATTTTGTATATATACATATTTATATCTTATATCTGTATTCTTTTTCAGATTCTTTTCCATTATAGATTATTAAAGAATAATAGTTGAATATATAAAAGTTGAATATAGTTCCCTGTGCTATATAAGAATNAAAAATGGATTATATATGTTGAAATCCAGGAGCTACTAAATTATGTAAGGTTTTATGCCTTATCACATGTTTTTGGCAAGGTAAAGCTTCTTTTCAAGTGAGGGGCACCCTTCATCTGGGACTGACAGGCTCAGGGAGGGCCCTGCACCTTCCTCTCTGGCCTGCTTCCTTGAATCACGGCTGGAGGCACAGCTATTTAGTTTTTAGGGACCCAAAGAACCGAGGTTTTCCTCAAGGCCCATCACGGGAGGGTCATTCAGAGTGCAGTCATTTTTGGACACTGTCAACAGTCTCTAGTCATTAGACATTTTCTACCACATCTTCTTCCATCAAAGATGTAAATTAAAAAAAAAAACCCACAATCAAAAGGCTGTATTTTTATTTTAGAAAAAGGTGAAACATGAAAATTTCAAGACCATTCAAGACACGCTTAGATATGGCTTAAATCTAAGCTGTCAGACCTGACTGACTGTCCTTGGAGAAACACCACAAATATACATCCACCATCAATGACCATAACCTCAAATTCCACTTTTTCCATTAGAATAATCAAGGAACGCCATTCAGAAATAATATTACATCCTGCATTTTATTCAATTCCATATGACAAAAATAGGAACCTAGACTAAGACATCCATTTCAATCAGTAGATGTGTCAAGCCACAGATTTCGTCATAAAAAATATTGGATCTGGGTAACAACTCTGCACTGGTTCAGGGAGGGCCCGGCCCTGCACGGTGCTGCAATAGAAAAATAGTGTCTCTCCACCGTGCGGAGGGACAGCCTCACCCGGACACAGGCCGGGCAGTCTCACTGCCCGCTGCGAGCCGCCTTATGTACAGCACTTTACATTTCTCTTTTCTCACGGTATATACACATCTTTCTGGGAGGACAGAGCACTACATGGTACCAAATACGACCCCCCAAACAAAAAAAATCACACCAAAAGGGACACAGATAAATAATAACAACATTCACTGCTGAAACACAGCGACACCCAGCACCTGTTTTCTCTTCCCGGCACAGGGACACCCTCACCCATTCTGGGAGAAGAGCAGGTTCCCGGGGCTCACTCCATCCCATCTCTGTGGGAAACAGCGGGAGAGTTCTGTGTTTTTTTCCGACAGAAACCACCGCTAGGCCTGCTCATCTGCGAGGCTCTGAAACTCTGCTCAGTGACACGATGTGGTCTGCGCTTGCTGGGGCTATGTTAGGAAGACTGTTCCAGAGCTCGGTCTCTGCTGAGGCGGCCGACTGCCCGCCTCCTTCCTCGAGGCTCGCCTCCCGGCACTGTCCCCGGGCGTGATGACCAGGGGGACTGCACAGTCGGAGGAGGTCCCGCTTCCAGACTCCGGCACACGTGCAGCACACAGAATGAGGTAGAACACACCACCTGTCCACACGGCCTGGCTCAGCTGAGCCGCGTGCACCTGCCCGGGGCCCTTCCCTGACTCAGAGCAGCTGACCGTCACCAGCAAAAGCCTGCACTTCGAGTGACTGGACCACAGTGCGCTTCGTTTGCATCTGAGAAGATAATAAATAAATCAGAAACCCAGAAAATGTCCCGGTTGTGATGGATTATACTGCCCGACACCCGGCACCTCTCGGTTTATTGGACACAATGCCAGGCCTGCAGGCAGTCGGGATCTGGTCCGCGGGCGTGCGAGGCAGCAGCAGAGGGGATGGCGAGATCACACCTGCACGGCAGCTGCTCGCCCCCCCACCCCCCGGCTTCTGCTGGTGTCACAGCCCTAAGATGAGTTCACCAGAGTTTTGTTGGGGGTGGTCAAGCTTTTACATCGGCTTTCTAGAAAAGTTAAATCACTCAATGTAAGAAATGGCAGGCCCTAGTTTACTGAGGAACTGACAAGTCCTGGTGGTTTTCCTGGTTAAGGAGCACAGATTTCTTGTAACGTTTGACCTAAGACTGTAACAGCTTTTTTTTTTTCATTTTCCTTCAATCAAAGTACTATTTATAAAATGCTTTACATCTTTTAAAATTTTCAAATTATAGACAAACCTCCCTAATACAAAATACTAAAAGTGCAATAGTATAAATTAAGAGTTTGCAACCACATTATACAAACATTACTTTTTTATTGTACAGCTTTGATAAGGTGAAATATTTACTCACAACTGCTATAACGTTGTGAATAATTCACGGTGACGTCTGTCTGTGACTTGTTCCCAATTGCTGGGCTACAGACCACACTAGAGACCACTGTCCACATAGCAGCTACAGACATTTAAAATAAAAAAAAAAAAAAAAAAAAAAGGCTTGTTACTGACAGGTGCTTGCACACGAAAAGCATGCTGTTTCCTAACAGAACTTCACAATTTTGCCTGCATGGAAATCACCCACTTATTTATAGTAAAACAAATCTTGCTTTTAAAAAAAAATTCACATAGCCAGATGTATTCTGCAGTACAAAAGCTTCTGTTATGGTCAGGCTGCATTGTCTGTGACCCGCATCATCTGAACGTCATAAATACCACAGGCGAAGGTGCTGTGCGGCACCGGCGTCAGGCGCACTGGACCGCGTCATTGAGATGAGAGTTGTGAAGACAGAGTTCAAGTTTCTAACTAATTCCAACAAGACCACTGGACGAGTTTCCCTGGCACGGGGCGGGCTCTGGAGGGATGGAACGGATGTGGTCTGAGCCCCTTCGGCTTCCAAGACGGCTCTCGGAAGACGTCTCTTTCTGACTCAAATCTATCTCCAAGGTTGCCGAGTTCCCAAGCTCACCTCGAAAGGTGCAACCAGGCAGTGCAGGAGGCCACC
>SJYO01041106.1:0-30660 GCA_006410555.1 Capra ibex
GGCAGGCAAGCCAGCCCCGCTACACGCCGCGTAGCCCTGAGGCTCTGCACCAGGTGCTCAGGCGGCTACGCGCTGGTCCGTCCCAGCCAGGGTGGGCGTGGGGAGGAGGTGTCGTAACTGGCCACAGAGACGGAGGAGCGTGGAGGTGCTCGGCCCCACGGAACCCTCGGACCGAACCTCGAAGGACGTGACAGGGAGGTTGGGCGGGAGAGGCGCGCCAGAGACGACGTCGCGGAACGCGGGGCGGGCGTCGCCCGGAACGGCCGGCTGGACGGGGTTCACGGTGTCCAGGGAGTAGGCGCGCGAGGCAGACGGGCGGGGGAAAGCCAGGAGCTGCCTTCCCACCCGATTGCTTCAGAAGACCCCTTCTCACTGTCGTCCCTTTCAGAAGGCCACCAACCCTACTGCCGGCAGCCCAGGCGCCGAGTCTCCGCAAGCGAGCGGACCGCCTACAGACGACTCCTTCCCTCCTTCCCGTCGCGCATGGGGGCAGGCATCTACCTTAAAGGCGTGGGCCACTTTGTCTATACTTAGGGGGAAGGAGGGCCTGGAGGCCTTGCGAGGACATCCCCATCAGCGCAAACTTGGCAGGGGCGGGGGTGGGGATGCAGGCATGTAGTGGAAGGTGGCGGGGGACTTGGATCAGCAAGCCACACCCAGATAGGCCTAGCAGCTGGAGGAGGCCCAGGACCACAAGTGCAACAGAAGTGTGAATGATCACTGCATCCTGCAATTCACATTAATTCTCACCACATTCTTCATGGATGCTGGAGCAGAGTGATCCCACTTCTAAGAGTCCTATCAGTTTGTTTTTATTTCAGGCCCCCTCCCACTCCAAGGAGAGACCCGCCCCTGGTGAGGCACATTCGCCCAGGAGGGTACCTCTGGCAGGCCAAGCCAGAGGGAAACAGCAGACCTAATGATCTGGAAAGTTTCCAGATGGGACGGCACCAACCATCAGGGGCTGCCTAGGACACTCCATAGGCGCTGGGCGCGTGGGGGGAGTGCGGAGGCGGATTCCCGCCTCAATCCAGGGAGGCCGGTCGCACCAGCGGAACAAGCGGCCGCAGCCAAGCGAACTGCCTCCGGGTAGCCCCCCACCCGACTGCCTCAGCCCGGGTGACCGTGGCGCCCAGCGGCGCCATGGCCCCTTGGGGCGGGGGAAATCCGGGGAAGAAGAGACCAGTCTCCTGACTACCCAAGGCGGAGGGCGACCTCCCCAGGAGTTTTTAAACCTCCACCCTAGGACAGGCTAGGTACCTGCGAAAAGCGAGGCAGCAAAGCCGAGGCGGAGCGCCCCAAGGCTGCCGCTGGGCTTGAACCACCATACTCCATTCGCGACCGCCTGGGGCACGCAGGCTTCAGGCTTCGGTGCTACGGGCCCGTGACTCGGGATCGCAGGGTGCTGGTCGACTGCTGCCCGACGACAACCCCGGGCCCCTGGAAAGCAGGCAGAAGCCCCTGGCTCCACGATCGCCCCTTCTCTTTCCTAAACCCCGGGCCTCTCTCTGCACCCAGGTCTCAGGCACCCTCCCAGCCACCGAGGGCGGAAGGGAAACTCCAATGGGTAGCGGGGCACAAGCGAGAAGGGCACACGGGAAGGCGAGAAAGAGCTAGACCGACGGAGGGGAAGCCCGAGACGCAGAGGGCGGGGAGAGGCGCTGGGCGACATGCAAGCAAGCGGTCCGCACAAGGGAGACGCCTCCACCGCGCCGCATAGCCAGAAACACGCCAGAGGCTCCACGCTGGTCGGTCGCGATGGGCGTGGGGGGGACGGGGTGTCGTAACTGGCCCCAGAGACGAAGGCGCGTGGGGGGGGGGCGGTGCTCGGCCCCGCGGAACTCTCGAACATAACCTCGAGGGAGCTGGCAGGGAGGTCGGGCAGGAAAGACAGGCCAGAGACGACTTCGCGGGACGCGGGGCGGGCCTCGCCTCGGCCCTCCAGACAGGGTTCGGGGTGTCCCGGGTGTAGACACAAGAGGAAGGCGGGCGGGGGAAAGGCGAGGAGCTGCCATCCCACCTAATCACTTCACGCCACCTCTTCTATCGTCCCTTTCTTCTAAGGCCCGACTGCCAGCTGCCCAGGCGCCGGGTCCTCGCAAACGCACGGACTGCCTCCGGTCGCCTCCGTGCCCCCTTCCCGTCCCGCCTGGGGGCAGGCTGGAGAGCTGCCTGGAGAGGCCTCCAGGCTCTCAGAACCGCGTTAATGACCCTCCTGCAGGTTCAGCTATGTAGATAGTCAAGTTCCACTGTCTTAATGCTCAGCTAGGGCTTTGGGCAGACCCTGGCGGAGCCGATCCCAGTGCCTCACCAAACCATCCATCCAGTTAGCAGTAGCAAGGGGGCAGTACTACAACCACTTCTCTACTGATTAGTAAAGCTCTTCTTTGGTCAAGCATATTAGCATAAAGTCTATAATATTTACTTATAACACGTTTCCTTTTTTTGGTAGTACAGAAACTGTTTAAATTTATTCATTGATTATTTGGGGGTGGGTGCGTGGGGACCACGAAGCTTGCACTGCAAGATCTTAGTTCCTCAACCAGAGATTGAACCCAGCCTCGGGAAGGGAAAGCACTGATCCTAACCGCTGGAGCACCAGTGGAGTTCTCATTGATTTTTTCAATGCAAAAATTATACAACTTGTGAATAACTGAATGCTTATTTGGCTTCAAGAAGACACCACAGAAAATGCCTCTGCTTAATTCTATTTGTGGGATTTCCCTGGCGGTTCAGTGGTTGGTTAGGACTCTGCACTTCCAGTGCAGCAGGTCTTAGGGTAGATTCCTGGTTGGGGAACTAATATCTCGCATGTTGCAGCATGAGTCCAATAAATAAATAAATTAAAACATGATAGTTTCTTAATTCTGTTCTTGCTAAGTCCCTTCTCTCCTCAGAGGTCACACCGTTCCAGTGCTTCTTCCTGAACCTCACACATTACCGTTTTTTGCAGTTCTATATCCAGGTCTGCAGCAGGATTTCATCTTCCTTATCTTCTTCAGCACCAAGTAGGTGGCTTGTGTACATTGGAGAAACGGTATAGATATCATCAAAGGAATTAAAAACTAGCTATATGACTGAAAAAGCTTTCAACTATGCTACAAATGTATTTACAAAAATTAAAGTGAAGTTAAGTAGATCTTGTCTATCCATGCAAAATGTCTCTGATAAAGAATGGTGAATTATTTTTTAAAAATATTAAGGACATGTTTGTTTAGTATAAATTTATTTATTTTAATTGGAAGTTAATTACTTCACAATATTGTATTGGTTTGCCATTTTATAAGCAAATTTTCAGCATATAAATGAAAAAGGGTGTTAGATTCCTAAAAACTTACAGGCAGGAAACAAATTGATAAAAAGTACTCAGCTTCAAACATGTAGTATCATTCAAGAAAAGTGGAAGGATGATTCTGAGTACAGAATCTTCTATGTGAAGTATAGACCCTCAGGCACAAAGGCCAGAATCTCCAGAAACAGAAGATGATTTCTAGGCCTTGTAGCCTGATGGAGTTTACCTAGTTGGATTTCAAGATTGCTTGGAATAAATAACTCTTTTCCTCATTTTCTCCCATTTGGAGTGGGAGTGTAACTATTATCCTATACCTACCCCACTACTGTAATTTGGGAAGAGGTAACTTTTTCACTAGTTCACAGACCCACTGATGGAGAAAATTTTTGCCACAGGGAGAATCATACCCAGTTTCTCACACATCTGGTTAAATGATTTGCAGGTGAAATTTTGGACTTGATATGTAATATGTTGAGACTTCGGGGAATATTGGGATGAGAAGAATGTGTTTTGCATGATGGATGAATCTGAATCTTTGCAGGGGTCAGAAGACAGACTGTTGTCTGCTGAACAGTGACCTCTAAGGATATCCATGCCCTAGTGCCTGAAATCTGTGACTGTTATCTGATTTGGCAAAAGGGACTTTGCAGATATGATTAAGTTAAGGATCTTGAGATGGGGAGACTATCTTGAAAGCGAAAAGTGAAAGTGTTACTCAGTCGTGTCCAACTCTTTGTGACCCCATGAGTATAGCCCGCCAGGCTCCTCTGCTCATGGAATTCTCCAGGCAAGAATACTGGAATGGGTAGCCAATCCCTTCCAGGGGATCTTCCTGACCCAGGGATTGAACCCAGGTCTCCTGCATTGTAGGTAGACTCTTCACCGTCCGAGCCACCAGGAGACTAGCTTGGTGAGCCCTAAATGTAATAGTGTGTCTTTATAAAGAGGAAAGGAGGGCATTTGACACAGAAGAAGGAGGGCAGTGTTATGACTGAAGCAAGATACTATGCTGTTGGCTCAGATGACGGATGAATGGGTCACAAGGCAAGGACTATAATAATGCAGCTCTAGATGTAAAAAGGCAACTTAAGAAATTCTCCCCTAGAGAAAGCCTACTGAAGGGACAGTGGCCTTGCTAAGAAAGCTTGGTTTGTACCTAGTAAAGCCGATTTTGTACTTGGCCTCTGGGGCTAGAAGAGAACAAATGTGTGTTATTTTAAGCCACCAGGTTCATGGTAATGTTTACAGCCACTGTAAGAAAATAACCCAGGAATCTTTCAAGATAATCTAGTCCAGTGGCTTCAAACAATCCTCAAAAGGACTTCTTTCAGCCCTGCTTCACCTCAACCTAAACAAAAAGTCCAGAAATGTGCAAAGATGTCCCCTTAACTCACTCAACCAGAGACGATAAACAAAGAGCAAAACAGGTTCCAACCCCCATTAGAGCTTCTTGTGCCACACTGCCCTGTGCATGTGTGCTCAGTTTCCCTCTATTTCTTTGCATTGATCGCTGAGGAAGGCTTTCTTATCTCTCCTTGCTATTCTTTGGAACACTGCATTCAGATGCTTATATCTTTCCTTTTCTCCTTTGCTTTTTGCTTCTCTTCTTTTCATAGCTATTTGTAAGGCCTCCTCAGACAGCCATTTTGCTTTTTTGCATTTCTTTTCCATGGGGATGTTCTTGATTTCTGTCTCCTGTACAATGTCATGAACCTCCGTCCATAGTTCATCAGGCACTCTTTCTATCAGATCTAGTCCCTTAAATTTATTTCTCACTTCCACTGTATAATCATAAGGGATTTGACTTAGGTCATACCTGAGTGGTCTAGTGGTTTTCCCCACTTTCTTCAATTTAAGTCTGAATTTGGCAATAAGGAGTTCATGATCTGAGCCACACTCAGCTCCCCTTCTTTTTTTTCTGTTGACTGTATAGAGCTTCTCCATCTTTGGCTGCAAAGAAAATAATCAGTCTGATTTCGGTGTGGACTATCTGGTGATGTCCATGTGTAGAGTCTTCTCTTGTGTTGTTGGAAGAGGGTCTTTGCTATGACCAGTGCATTTTCTTGGCAAAACTATGATTTCATCATAATAGGGGCTAAATACCTGATGATTGTGACACATCAGACTGAAAAGCTTCCAACCTAGTTTTGTTAACTCCCCCTTGATGAGAATAAGGACAGCAGAGAGGTCTAGCAGAGATTCTGCATCCCGCGAACCAAACAACCTATGAGAAACAAGTGGATCCGCTGATCTGCGAGCAAGAAAGGAGTTGGAAAGATCAAAGATTTTCCAAAAGAAATTCACAATGCCCTTGCACTCTCTGTTAGCCAACGTTTAAATTAACTGAGATTTTCACTGACATACCCACTCATTTAGGTAAACTGTATTAATGAGATTTCTTTCTATTCTTTTGGAAGAAGGAATGTTATCAAGCTCCCAAAGGCAATGCATTATTCAAAGATGTCCAGCCAATAAGTTTCTGGCTGTTCACAATGTTAATGTGGTGCTAAGTGAGCTCCAGGTGTGCATGACCTAACTAGAGGATCCTAGACATTGTACTTGAAATTCTAAGGACACACATTGCAGCCAGTGTACAAAGTCTGAGTCCACATAGCCAAATCAGACTATGTCAAGATAGAAAAATTAGAAGCAAGGCGGTCAAGTTCACTGCTTCCATTCTAGCATAGAATATATCCTGCAGCCTATATTAGCATCAGTTCCCTAGAGGGAAGTAGGGACTGTCACGGTAACTTAAAGCATGGGATAGAGAAAGTGTTTCCCATCACAAGCCTTGGGTTATGGTTAGAGAATGACCAAGAGTCACTCAGTACTAGCACCTGCAAGTTACACATCCTAGATGACCTTAAAACCATATGTTCACTCTTCAAACTGAAAGAGATTTACTTCAATTATGCACATTATACATAAGAAAACTAAAGCCAAAAGACTTTCCCAATGATTATTCCAGCTTTGAATGGCTTCACAACTGACTTCCAGGCTTGTATCCACCTTCTCACCTTCCATATTCTTGCCACCCTTCCCCATCACCACCATATGACTCTTAACAATGGTGCTACAATCAGTTCTCTTTCCTGGCAATGATCTGAAGTTGGCTTATAAAAAAAAGCTTTCTTTTCCCTACTCAGGGCAGTTAGGCCCATGTCTTTGAGATATTCATGGATTTTCTGAGACATTTGTTCACTCACACTCACCATAGCCTATTTAGGCCTAGATAATGAAGGACAGAAAGCAGAGTGGCCTTGGCATAGGAGCAAAGCCCAGAGAGTCCCAACACCAGAAGCCAGGTCCACTCACAAAAGAATTCCAGTTCTGTACCACTAACAGAGGACGCAGTATTTGAAATCATTTTATTGTTACCCTCAAGATGTCAACTAATTCATACTATTTTCCACTTCAATTGAAACAAATTGGACAAGGGTTCAGTTCCATTCTTGGAACTACTCAGTATTCTTTAGTCCCATAAACTTTATTCAAATTCTGTTTTAAGATTTCTTAAGCATTTTCTGTGGTTGTTTTCCCCAGTTCACCAATTGAATTGTAAATATATTGAGATCGGAACCTCCAGTTCTTCTTTGTACATTAGCTGCGGTGCCCTGCATGAAGCAAATTATGGATACATATTGACCAAGGGATCAACTTCTGGATATACATACACAAATCCAGTGTCACTTATTTAAGTATATAATAACTCATTTTAAGCAAACACAGTACTGAATCATTCATAGCAAACTAGTTTCCACACTCACCTCCTTGGAAATAGGTTTTGTTTCCATCACAAACTTTAATACAATTTATTGAAAGACACCAACGACCTTTGCAGATGATGCCCAAGGTCTTTTGCATGGTTTATGATAAAGAATAAGGCAGCAATACATTAACTGCCTAAGTTCCAAAACCAACATATTATTTTCAACTAGGAGAAAGATCTAGGTAGTTTTTTGTTCATGTTATTTAGTCGCTAAGTCGTGTCTGACTCTTTCGCAATCCTATGGACTGTAGCCCACCAGGCTTCTCAATCCACAAGATTCTCCAGGCAAGAGCACTGGAGTGGGTTGCCATTTCCTGCTCCAGGAGATCTTCGCAACTCAAGGATCAAATGTGAGTCTCCTGCATTGGCAGGCAGATTCTTTACCACTGAGCCACCGGGTGCCTCTATGAAGTTTACCTGGAGTTAAATTCGTCTGTCAGGGCCTTGGTTATGTGTTTCAGTTTATTTACAAATTCAGCCGAGTTGAATAAAACATGTCCAGAGAAACTTCTGGCCACTAGCAAGACTGAGGCCAGATGGTTAACTGCTTCAACTGGGACTCCATATCCCACAGCCAGATTCTATTCATCAGCAGAGTCTGGTGAGGCAGGGAAAAGCAAGCTATCAGAAGAGTGTTCTAGTAAAGGTATTGAATACAAAACAAAAAGGAAATATTCTAACGTATGTTCCTACCTCGGGAAACTCTTTACTGCCAAGATCCCAGAGAAGAAGGTCCAGGTATCCCTAGTATAGCACCATTGTGGAAATGGGAAGTTGTGGGTTGTCCACTCCCCAATTTGGAGATGAATGGGCCATGCTGGAGGAGCTGGGAGAGTCAGGAGAACTTGAATTTTGTTAGCCATTTTGTGGTCCAGTCAAGGAGATCTATGACATAGAAAGGATAAGTAAATACCTTGAAACACCAAGGCTTGAAAACTAAGGCTTGAGGATATATTCTTCCTCAATAAATAAGCTATTTTGTACATCTTTTGTCTTGGAGAAACGTTCTTTCTTCCTACCCCATGTCCTAGCCACCTGCCCAATAGGGAGAAACTATTTAAAAACATAGAAAATACCCTATCACTGTAAGAAATCAGACCAAAAGTCAAATATACCCCTCTTCTGTCTTTAAATTTTGACCATACTGGGTTGCTTGTTGAGGAGTTTCTGGAATTTAGTTCATTCATAAAGGATGGAATGTTCCTCCAGGTAGGGTCAGAGACTCTGGATAATATAGTTCACCATGTCCATTTTCATCAGGTCCAGAATATGAAAGATGCCCCTGTCAAGGGAGGAAAAAATCAAATGTTTACACTCTGAAAGGAAATCTAGTGGGATGAGGTGGAACTCAAGCTAAGAGTCCTAAAATCACAATATCTTAGAGTTAAAAATGGCTTTAAAAACCGCAGTCCTAGTTCAATTTACAAATACAGACATTACACCAGGGGCCCAAGGCCACAGAGTGAGTTGTTTTCAGAGCTAGGAACAGATACATCTTCTGACCTTTTAGTTAGAAGGATCTTTCCACTGTAGGTACTCCATCTCAGAAAAATGACCAAAATTCTAACTTTCTGTGGGTACTTGGGACATTGGGGGTTGAATTTCTAACTCATGTGGTTTATCACTTTACCTCTGGGTCTTGGTTCTTCTATCTGTGAAACATGGATCATCCTCATCCCTGTCCCTCCACAGGGTTTGAATTAGGATACATGGGAGAATATCTTCAAAAGAGCTGTTTGAAATCTCCCAAAGAAACAGTTACTCTACTTTAGTGTCTAGACAAGAATATTGGAGTTGGTTGCCATTTCTTTCTCCAGGGGATCTTCCCAACCCAGGCACTGAACTCCCTTCTCTTGCATCTCCTGAATTGGCAGAGGGATTCTTTACCTCTAATGTCACCTGGGAAGCCAGTGTCTTAACAGGATCATTTCTTAGAAAGTGTCCAAATGATCTGAAGATCATCAAAAGTGTTCTGAGAATCTGTCCTTTGAAAATAAAAGGCAATAAACCAGAGAGGAGCAATAGAAGTATTAATCCACTCTGCAGTATAGAAGGACTACACAAGCCAGGGGCTGTAACCCAGTATCTGGCCCAGAGTTTTCTGGTGCAGTGTCTAAGACTGAGTTCAGGGACAGTACATCTAGTTTCTCACCTTAGTAATTATGGTCTCTCATTTTAGCACTGCTTCATCTTGTACTGGTGCACACAGCAGGAGAGATGAGGGACATCCAGGGCCTTATGCTCTGCTTTCTGCTTGAGGAGTTCTATGTCCAGAGCTTATTCAATCTCATCTCTTAGGAGGTGGTCCTAAGATGGCAGAGGAATAGGACGGGGAGACCACTTTCTCCCCCACAAATTCATCAAAAGAACATTTCAGCGCTGAGAAAATTCCACAAAACAACTTCTGAATGCTGGCAGAGGACATCAGGCACCCAGAAAAGCAGCCCATTGTTTTCGAAAGGAGATAGGAAAAAATATAAAAGATAAAAAGAGAGACAAAAGAGGTAGGGATGGAGTTCCTTCCTGGGAAGGGAGTCTTTAAAAAGAGAGAAATTTCCAAACACCAGGAAAGACTGTCACTGCTGAGTCTGGTGAGCCTTGGAACCACAGAGGGCAACATAACCGGGAGGAAAAGTAAATAAATAATTAAACCCCACAGATTATGTGCCCAATGGTAACTCCCCCAGCGGAGAAGCAGCGCAGACGCCTGCACCCGCCACTAGCAAGCAGGGGCTGGGCAGGGAGGCGCGGGCTGCGTTGCTTAGAGTAAGGATCTGGCCTGAATGCCCCAAGGGCAATCTGAGGGACCTAACTTGGGATAGCAAACCAGACTGTGGGATAACTACCACGCGAAAAGCCCTAACCTAAGACACCGCCAGGCCCGCGCACAGAACAAAGGACTGAGCAGAGCTAGGCGGCTGCAGACCATCCCCCTATGGTGACAGGCAGGCGAGGGCAGCCAGAGCCGGAAGGGGGCAATTGCGGCCCGAGAGAGGCATTATCTACCAAACTGCAAGCAGGCTTCGTTGCTAACTAAGACTTCTTGGGATACTGAACGGTCAACATCCGCCTGAGAAGGTGCGCCGGTTGTACCCCCAGAAAACCGAGCGGCAGGGACAGGGGAGGCGATAAGTTGCAGCGACCACGCTAGCCAAACACCTGGTCAACTGAGCTGCTCGGACCTGGGAAGGGCACAAAATGCAGGCCCAACTGAGTCTGCGCCTCTGAGGACTACCCGAGTACCTGAACCTGAGCGGCTTAGACCTGGGAAGTGCATGCAGCCCAGGGCTGGCCTCGGATGGTTCCTGGCAGAGCAACCTAGAGCCTGAGCTGTGTGGGCAGGGAGGGCACACGTGCCGTGAGCGGGGGCAGGCCCGAGCACACGCCAGTGTTACTTGTTTGCAGCATCCCTCCCTCCCCACAGCACAACTGAACACGTGAGCCTAAAAACGTGTCCACCACTGCCCCCTTGTGTCAGGGCAGAAATTAGACACTGAAGAGACCAGCGAACAGAAGAAGCTAACACAGAGGGAACCGCCTTGGAAGTGACAGGTGCAATAGATTAAAACCCTGTAGTTAGTACCCACTACATAGGAAGGGGCCTAGAGATCTTGAGAAGTATAAGCCGGATCAGGGAACTATCCGAAAATGAACTGACCCCACACTGCTCACAACACCACCAGAGAAAGTCCTAGATATATTTTTACTATTTATACTCTCATTCTTTAATTTTTTTAGATTTCTAAGTCCTCTATTACTCCTTTAATTTTTCATTTTTGTGACCTACTATTACTTTGCAAAAAAAGAGACCCTAGTTTTTAAAGCAAACTTCATATATATATATTTTATAATTTTGTGACTTTTTTTTTTTTTACTTTCATATTGTATTTTTGAAAATCCAACCTCTACTCTAGATTTTTAATCTTTGCTTTTTGGTATTTGTTATCAATTTTGTACCTTGAAGAACCCAATCTTCAGTACCCATTTTTACTTGGGAGCGACATTACTGGCTTGCCTGCTCTCTCCCCCTTTGGACTCTCCTTTTTCTCCACCAGGTCGCCTCTATCTCCTCCCTTGCCCTTCTCTTCTCTACTCAACTCTGTGAATCTCTTTGTGTGTTCAGGACGGTGGAGAACACTTGGGGAACTGATTACTGGCTGGATCTATCTCTCTCCTTTTGATTCCCCCCTTTATCTTCCTGGCCACTTCTGTCTCCTTCCTCCCTCTTCTCTTCTCTGTATAACTCTGTGAACATCTCTGAGAGGTCCGGACTGTGGAGTGCACATAAGGAAGTGATTACTGGCTAGCTTGCTCTCTCCTGTTTTGATTCCCCCTCATCTCATCCTGGTCACCTCTATTACCATCCTCCCACTTCTCTTCTCCATGTAACTCTGTGAACCTCTCTGAATGTCCCTCACTGTGGAGAAACTTTTCATCTTTAACCTAGATGTTTTATCATCAGTGCTATATAGATGGAGAAGTCTTGAGGCTACTGTAAAAATAAGACTGAAAACCAGAAGCAGGAGGCTTAAGTCCAAATCCTGAGAAAGCCAGAGAACTCCTGACTCCAGGGAACACTAATCGACAGGAGCTCATCAAACGCCTCCATACCTACAATCTCATCTCTTAGGCTGTTCTGGTGTGGTAATAGCAATGATAGCAAGATCTACCCAGAAAAGAAAATCAGTGAAGCCAAATTGTTTAGAACCCCAAACACTCTCCAATGAGCAATCTCCTTAAGGCAAAGGCATACCAACATATGTCTGTTGCATCTCCAGAAACTAGGTTGCATCTCCAGATCTGTCTAGGAGCCAATCACAATTTAAGGCTTCATTGGGATTAGTAGTAACCATAGTGCCATATTATTTTCTGGGAAGAATGAGATAAAGATAGGAAGAAAAATAACAATGTGACTAAAAAATGCAAGATATAAAAACTATAAAATACCATCACAAGGTAATGGGATATTCTTTTTTAAAAACTTTTTAGCTTCTATCTAGGTAACCAATTAGCATGATAGTTTCAGACAAACAGCAAAGGGACTCAGCCATACATATACATGCATCCATTCTTCCCCTAACTCTCCTCCCATTTAGGTGGCCACATAATATTGAGCAGAGTTCCATGTGCTATACAGTAGGTTCTTAGTTATCCATTTTAAATATAGCCTTGTGGGGGTGAGATATTCTTAATAAGGGATAAGGCCATTATTAGATTCTTTGACTGCAAAGGAAAAAGATGAGATACGCAGAGAAATCTTTAAGTATCACCAGAAATAACATCTTCACTCAAAAGTATAAGTTTCTTGTTGGCAAGGACTCTCTTATGTATCTATATGCTTCTGAAACACAGAAAACCTAATGGGAGTTAAATGAAAATCTGTTTAGTTGAATGATATACTGTGCAGTTACAGCAAGATCTCAACTTTCAAGCTCCATCTCATACGAACGAAATGGAAGTTCCTCCCCATCATCTATTTAAGTAATGGACCATATGTACAAGGGAAGCTTGTGTGTGCCTGTGTGCATGCTAAGTTGTGTCCAACTCTTTGCCACTCTATGGACTGTAGCCACTAGGCTCCTCTGTCTATGGAGTCTCCAGGCAAGAATACTGGAGTAGGTTGCCATGCCCTCCTCCAGGACATCTTCCCCACGAAGGGATAAAACTCAGGTCTCTGACTTCTGCACTGGAAGGTGGGCTCTATAAGACTAACGCCACTCACAAAGCCTCAGAATAATTGTCTGTCATCAACAGTGGACACAGGACTGGAAAAGGTCAGTGTTCATTCCAATCCCAAAGAAAAGCAATGCCAAAGAATGCTCAAACTACCTCACAATTGCCCTCATCCCACATGCTAGTAAAGGAATGCTTAAAATTCTCCAAGCCAAGCTTCAGCAATATGTGAACTGTGAACTCCCAGATGTTAAAGCTGGTTTTAGAAAAGACAGAGGAACCAGAGATCAAATTGCCAACATCTGCTGGATCATGGAAAAAGCAAGAGAGTTCCAGAAAAACATCTCTTTCTGCTTTATTGACTATGCCAAAGCCTTTGACTGTGTGGATCACAATAAGCTGTGGAACATTCTGAAAGAGATGGGAATAACAGACCACCTGACCTGCCTCCTGAGAAATCTGCATGCAGGTCAGGAAGCAACAATTAGAACTAGACATGGAACAACAGACTGTTTCCAAATAGGAAAAGGAGTACGTCGAGGCTGTATATTGTCACCCTGCTTATTTAACTTATATGCAGAGTACATCATGATAAACGCTGGGCTGGTGGAAGCACAAGCTGGAATCATGATTGCTGGGAGAAATATCAATAACCTCAGATATGCAGATGACACCACCCTTATGGCAGAAAGTGAAGAAGAACTAAAGAGCCTCTTGATGAGAGTGAAAAGGGAGAGTGAAAAAGTTGGCTTAAAGCTCAACATTCAGAAAATGAAGATCATGGCATCTGGTCTCATCACTTCATGGCAAATAGGTGGGGAAACAGTAGAAACAGTGTCAGACTTTGTTTTTCTGGGCTCCAAAATCACTGCAGATGGTGATTGCAGCCATGAAATTAAAAGACGCTTACTCCTTGGAAGAAAAGTTATGACCAACCTAGAGAGCATATTGAAAAGCACAGACATTACTTTTCCAACAAAGGTCTCTCTAGTCAAGGCTATGGTTTTTCCAGTGGTCATGTATGGATGTGAGAGTTGGACTACAAAAAAAGCTGAGCACAGAAGAATTGATGCTTTTGAACTGTGGTGTTGGAGAAGACTCTTGAGACTCCCTTGGACTTCAAGGAGGTCCAACCAGTCCATCCTAAAGGAGATCAGTCCTGGGTGTTCATTGGAAAGACTAATGTTGAAGCTGAAACTCCGATATTTTGGCCACCTGATGCAGAGCTGACTCGTTTGAAAAAACCCTGATTCTGGGAAAGATTGAGGGCAGGAAGAGAAGGGGATGACAGAGGATGAGATGGTTGGATGACATCATCAACTCAATGGACATGGGTTTGGGTGGACTCTGGGATTTGGTGATGGACAGGGAGGCCTGGCGTGCTGCAATTCATGGGGTCACAAAGAGTCGGACACGACTGAGCAACTGAACTGAACAATTAAAAGGTCTGGAATGAAAAAAATCAAAGGACTTCCTTGTGATCCAGTGGCTAAGAATTCACCTTGCAGTGTAGGGGACATGGGTTTAATCGCTGCTCAGTGGAACTAAGATCCCACCTGCTGCAAGGCAGCTAAGTCCACGAACTGCAGCATGGACTTAGAAGCCCATGCACCACAACTAAAGAAAAGCCCATGCACCATAATGAAAGATCCCCCATGCCACAACTGAGACTTAATATCCACAAATGGGAAGTTGATTACTCTTCTGCTTAATTTCTTTTAAGAGTTCAAGAGCACACCTGAAGTCAGCCAGAGTACTTGATAGCTGGACTTTCAGATGGTCCCAAAAGGCCTTGTACATTGTCTCCTTAATCCTGCCTTCCAGACTATAAGCAGGTTAAGTGAGCAACTTGCTCTTTACCCAGAGAGTTGATATAGGTTCCTAATCTAAATCCCAAACATCATTTAAGATCATGAAAGACCACTATGTTGACAGGGCAGGAGCTATGTTTGGACTTTAGCAGAGCTGAATAAACTGAGTTTAGTCTCAGATGCAAAGGCATTAGCCAATTTCTCTCAGAAGGATTCCTCATGGTTCCAGAAAAGCTCTCTCTCTAGTAAGAAGAACCAGTAACTTGGAGTAGAGGTCCTGAGTACTAGCCTTGATTCTTCATCTAATTTAAATGTGTGCCTTGGATTTTAAATCCATATACTTTGAACTAGATGATCTTTTCCCTTAAGCCGTAAAATCCAGGAAAGGTCTTTCCTTTTTGATAACACTTGAAAATTTTATGTGCAACTTCAACTCATTATCTTCTCCTCTCAAACCTGTGTCTCATTCAAGCAAATCATAAAGTTTACAATTTCCTCATTAAAGATAGAATAGTAATGCATGCTTTGGTTGAAAAATTTACAAGCAATACAGAGATAAATGAAAAAAGTCAAAGTTCCTTCCCCAACACACCAATCCCATTTGTGAGATGTTACCAACTGTTATTTATCTAATGCATAATAATTACTTCTCTTCATCCTTTTAATGTACTTGGTCCCCAAATTACAGAGATTTTGATTCCTATATACGTCTGGGAATCCATCCCTTCTGCCATCATTTCCTGCCTAGACTATTGCAATAGTCTAGTAAATGGTACTCCTGCCCCCAATCAAAGTCTTCCTCCAACAATGCCACATACTCTTGCTAAGACCAATGGCCTTTCTAAGATAAAAATCTGATGATAATGACATGATCATTCAAAGTTCTCTAGAACCTTCCCATCACCCCATCAACAAGAAGCAAGATTTTCTTGTTGTTGCTGTTTAGTCGATAAGTTGTGTCTGACTTCTTTGTGTCCCCAGGGATCATAGCCGTCCAGGCCCCCTCTATCCATGGGACTTCCCAGGCAAGAACACTGGAGTGGGTTGCCATTTCCCCCTCCAGGGGGTCCTCTTGACCCAGGGTCTTCTGGATTAGAAGGCAGATTCCTTACCACTGAGCCACCAGAGAAGCCCCAAAGCTATTTAGTTGCTAAGTCATGTCCGCATCTTTTTTGTGACCCCATGGACTGTAGCATACATGGCTCTTCTGACCTCCACTTTCTCCTGGAGTTTGTTCATTAAGTCGGTGTTACTATCTAACCAGTGTAACTGTATAAGATGGTCACTATCTAACCATCTCATCCGCTGCTGCCCCCTTCTCTTTTTGCCTTCAATCTTTCCCCAAATCAGTGTCTTAGCCAATGAGTAGGCTCTTAGCGTCAGGTAGCCAAAGTATTGAAATGTCAGTCCTTCTAATGAATATTCAGGGTCAATTTCCATTAGGACTGACAGATTTTATCTCCTTCCAGTCCAAGAGACTCTCAAGAGTATTCTCCAGAACCACAATTCGTAAGCATCAGTTCCTTGGTGCTCAGCCTTCTTTATGGTCCACTTCTCACATCCGTGCATGACTACTGGAAAAACCATAGCTTTGACTGTATGGCACTTTGTTGGCAGAGTGATGTCTCTGTTCTTTAATATGCTGTCTAGCTTTGTCATAGCTTGCCTTCCAAGGAGCAAAAGCGTCTTTTACTTTCGCGGCTTCAGTCACAGTCCACAGTGATTTTGGAAACCTAGAAAATTAAATCTGTCACTGCTTCCACTTTTTCCCCTTCTATTTGCCATAAGGTGATGGGACTGGGTACCATGATCTTAGTTTTATGAATATTGAGTTTCAAGCCAGCTTTTTCACTCTCCTCTTTCAACTTCATCAAGAATCTCTTTAGTTCCTCTTCACTTTCTGCATTAGAGTGGTATCATCTGTATATCTGGAGTTGTTGATATTTCTCCCAGCAATCTTGATTCTAGCTTGTGATTCATCCAGCACAGCATTGCTCATGATGTGCTCTACATATAAGTTAAATAAACAGAGGGATGATATACAGCCTTGATATACTCCTTTCCCAATTTGGAACCAGTCAGTTATTTTATGTCCAGTTCTAACTGTGACTCACAAAGGTCCAGTTCTAACCTTGTGAGCATGGGAAATGGTTTTAACATTCTTTAGCATTTCCCTTCTGTGTGATTGGAATGAAAACTGACCTTTTCCAGTCTTGTGGCCACTGCTGAGTTTTCCAAATTTGCTGGCATATTGAGTGCAGCACTTTCAAAGCATCATCTTTCAGGATTTGAAACAGCTCGACTGGAATTCCATCACCTCCACTAGCTTTGTTCGTAGTGATGCTTTCTAAGGTCCACTGACTTCACAACCCAGCATATTTGGCTCTAAGTGCGTGACCACGTCACTGTGGTTATCCACGTCATCAAGACTTTTTTTTTGGTATAGTATTTCTGTATATTCTTGCCACCTCTTCTTAATCTCCTCTGCTTAAGTTAGACCAGTAATTATTCCCACAGAGGAAGGTAAGACTGCAGTGAGCAACTGCATGACCCAGTATTGCTAGACACTGCCCAAGAATCACACTTCTTTCTCATCTAAACCCAGAACCCAGAGGTAGTGAGCAAGGCTGAATAGTCATGGGATAGCAAGGAGCTGGACTTCACCAGATCGTCAACACTGAAACCAGGTTGATTATATTCTTTGCAGCCAAAGATGGAGAAGATCTATAAAGTCAGCAAAAAACAAGATTGGGAGCTGACTGTGGTTCAGATATTCAGCTCCTTATTGCAAAATTCAGACTTAAATTGAAGAAAGTAGGGAAAACCACTAGGCCATTCAGGTATGACTTAAATCAAATCCCTTATGATTATCCAGGGGAAGTGACAAATAGATTCAAGGGATTAGATCTGATAGAGAGAGTGCCTGAAGAACTATGGATGGAGGATACTAACATTGTACAGAAAGTGATGATCAAAGCCATCCCCATGGAAGAGAAATGCAAAAAGGCAAAATGGTTGTTTGAGGAGCCGTTACAAATAGACAGGAAAAGAAGAGAAGCAGAAGCCAAAGGAGAAAAGAATATATATATCCATCTGAATGCAGAATTCCAAAGAATAGCAAGGACAGATAAGAAAGCCTTCCTCAGCGATCAATGCAAAGAAATAGAGGAAAACAACAGAATGGGAAAGACTAGAGATCTCTTCAAGAAAATTAGAGATACCAAGGGAACATTTCATGCAAAGATGGTAACAATAAAGGACAGAAATATTATGGACCTAACAGAAGCAGAAAATATTAAGAAGAGGCAGCAAGAATACACACAAAAACTCAGCACAGGCCACAAGACAGGAAATGGTCAGTTTTCATTCCAGTCCCAAAGAAGGGGAATGCCAGAGAATGTTCAAACTAATGCACGATTGCACTCATTTTCAAAGCTAGAAAAGTAATGCTCAAAATCCTCCAAGCCAGGCTTCAGCAGTACATAAACTGAAAACTTCTTAATGTACAAGCTGGACTTGGAAAAGGCAGAGGAACCAGAAGTCAAATTGCCAATATATGTTGGATTATAGAATAAGCAAGATAATTCCAGAAAAACATCTATTTCTTTTTCATTGACTGCACTAAAGGATTTGAGTGTGTGCATCCCAACAAACTGTGGAAAATTTTTAAAGAGATGTACATACAATACCACCTTACCTGCCTCCTGAGAAACCTGCATGCAGGTCAAGAAGCAATAGTTAGAACCAGACATGGAACAATGAACTGGTTCCAAACTGGGAAAGGAGTACGTCAAGGCTGTATATTGTCATCCTGCTTATTTAAATTATATGCAGAGTACATCATGCGAAATGCCGGGCTGGAAAAAGCTCAAGCTGGATTTAATACTGATGAGAGAAATACCAATAATCTCAGGTATGCAGATGACACCACCCTAATGGCACAAAGCAAAGAGGAACTAAAGAGCCTCTTAATGAAGGCAAAAGAGGAGAGTGAAAAAGCTGGCTTAAAACTCAACATTCAAAAAATGAAAATCATGGCATACAGTCCCATTACTTCATGGCAAACAGATGGGGAAACAATGGAAACAGTGACACATTTTTTTTTTCCGGGGCTCCAAACCACCACATACAGTGATTGCAGCCATGAAATTAAGACGTTTGTTCCTTGTAAGTAAAGCTATGAGAAATCTAGACAGCATATTAAAAAGCAGAGATATAAGGCTGCTAACAAAAGTCCCTATATTCAAAACTATAGTTTTACCAGTAGTCAGGTAGAAATGAGTGTTACACCATAAAGAAGGCTGAGCACCAAAAACTCGATGCTTTTGAACTGTGGTGCTAGAGAAGACTCTTGGACAGCAAAGAGCTCAAACCAGTGGATTCTAAAGGAAATCAACACTGCATATTCATTGGAAGGACTGATGCTGCACCTGAAGCTCCAGCACTCTGGCCAGCTGATAGGAAGAGCCGGCTCATTGGAAAAGACTCTGATGTTGGGAAATATTGAGGTCAGAAGGAGAAGGGGACCACAGAGGATGAGATGGTTTGATGGTGTCGACTCTGGTCATGAGTTTGAGCAAACTCCAGTAGACGGGGAAGGACAGGAAAGCCTCACATGTTGCAGTCATGGGGTCGCAAAGACACGACTGAACAACTGAACAACAGCAACAAACAATGAGTTGGGGTAAGAGTGACAGCAAATTGGGCACTAAATCAACAAAGCTCTGCTGTTCCTACTAACTGCCTCACGGACTGTCCTTTACAAACTTCACAGGACTCATCACCTAAAGTAGCCCCAATATGCCTACAAGCACCCTCAGCACTCCCTGTGACCTTCCTCTTCGGAACTGGCCTTCCATTGGCACCCCCGCTGAAGGTGCACTGAAGCCTCTACAGATCATGCACAGGCATATAAAGAGAACTGGCACCTCTCTGCTGGATGGGATGAACGGTTTTACCTTACACACTTCAGGGTACTGAGATAGGGAAAATAAATAGGAGGCTGTCAGCATGTGTCCTGGGTTTGTGCAACTGACAGAAAGCCTATATCATAATAACACTTCCTTCACAAAATAGAGCAAGAGGGGTTGATCAGGTGAATACACAGAAGAAGCCTCAGTGACCCCTACTACCCCTTAGTTGGTTGACTGGTGCATGTGTTTATCTCCTGAAATAAGTCACTGAAGACTGGTGGAGGAGACTGATTCCTCAAATATGAAGACACCAGCATGAGATTTCCAGCAATAGCAAAAATCAGGAAGCCCAACACCCCACTAATGAAACAAGATAATTTCCCAGTAACTGACTCCATTAGAAATGTAGGTCCATGAGGTGCCTGACAAACAATTCAGAAATGATTACTTTAAAGATGCTCAGACAGCTACAAGAAAACTCAGTGAAATCAGGAAAGCAAAACTTGAACAAAATGGGAAAGTCAACAAGGAGATAGAAATCATAAAATGGAGCCAAAAAGAAATTCTGGAGCTGAAGAATACAATGGATGGGGTTAGAAATATTCTAGAAACCTTTAACAGTAGACTGCATCAAGCAGAAGAAAGAATTTATGAACTCAAAAAGAGATAATTTGAAGTTATCTAATCAGATGTGAAAAAATGAAAAAGTGTGTGTGGGGTAATCTATGAAATTTTTTGAACACCATTATATGGACCCACATATGCATGATGGGGGACACTAGGTAAGGAGGTGAAGGAGAAAGAAGAGGAGCAGACAGAAAGAGAGAAAAGGGAAATTATTATTTATGGAAATAATGGCTGAAAACTATCCAATTTATGGGAGCAATATTCCAGGTCACAAGCTCACAATTTCCTGAACACTATCATCTCATAGAAGGTTATATGAAGACATACTTTAATTAAAATATTGAAAGTCAAAGACAGGAAAAGAATTGTTTTTTGTCTGTCTTGATATTTTACTTATTTAGAATTCTTACAATCTAGAATTTCATGTCAACTTTTTTTTCTTTTTTTTTAAATTTTACTTTATTTTACTTTACAATACTGAATTGGTTTTGCCATACATCAACATGAATCCACCATGGGTGTACACGTGTTCCCAATCCTGAACCCCTCTCCCACCTCCCTCCCCATACCATCTCTCTGGGTCATCCCAGTGCACCAGCCCCAAGCATCCTGTATCCTGCATCAAACCTAGACTGGCGATTTGTTTCTTATATGATATTATACATGTTTCAAAGCCATTCTCCCAAATCATACCACCCTCTCCCTCTCCCACAGAGTCCAAAAGAATGTTCTATACATCTGTGTCTCTTTATATCAATTTTTATTGGAGTACAGTTGTTTTCCCTAGTGGCTCAGAGGTTAAAGCATCTGCCTGCATCTGCCTGCAATGCAGGAGAGCTGGGTTCAATCCCTGGGTGGGGAAGATCCCCTGGAGAAGGAAATGGCAACCCACTCCAGTATTCTTGCCTGGAGAATCCCATGGATGGAGGAGCCTGGTGGGCTACAATCCACGGGGTCGCAAAGAGTCAGACACGACTGAACGAGTTCACTTTCACTTTCACAGCTGTTTTACAATATTGTGTTAGTTTCTGCTAGCCAGGAAAGTTGATCAGCTACACATCTACATATATCCCCTCTTTTTGGATTTCCTGCCTATTTATGTCACCACATAGCACTGAGTAGAGTTTCCTGTGCTATACAGTAGGTTCTCAATAGTTATCTATTTTATACCTAGTAGGGTATGTGTGTCAAGCCCAGTTTCCCAATTCATTGTATACCCTTCCCTGCCCCCAGTCTCCATACGTCCATGCTCTATGTCTGTCTCTGTTTCTGCTTTACAAATAAGTTCATCTGTATCATTTTTCTAGATTCCACTGTTGTTACCAGATGATATTTCTTTTTTCTCTTTTTCAATTACTTCATGCTGTATGACAGTATCTAGGTCATTCCTTTCAAGGTCTGAGTAACATTCCATTGTATATATGTACTACCTCTTCTTTATGCATTCCTCTGAGATGGAGGTTTATGTTGCTCCTATGTCCTGGGTGTTGCAAATAGTGCTGCAATGAACATTGGGTTCATGTGTCTTTTTCAATTCTGGTTTTCTCTGGGTATATGCCCAGGAGTGAAAATGCTGGGTCATATGATAATTCTCTGTTTAGATTTTTTAAGAAACCTTCATACTGTTCTCCATAGTGGCAGTATCAATTTACATTAGCACTGATACTGTAAGATGGTCCCCTTTCAAGGAGAGAAATTCTAAGTTTGTGAGAGAAATGTGACTTGTCACATAACAGGGAACAGCATAAGGCTATCAGGAGACTCTCAAAAGAAACCTTGCAATCCTGGAGAGAGTGGGATGATATATTCAAAGCGCTGAAAGAAAACCACTGACAACCAAGAATACTCAGAAAAGTTGTTCTTCACAAATGAAAGATAATGACATTCCCAGAGAAACCAAAGCTGAGGGAGTTTTCACCACTAGACCTGCCTCACACAAAATGCTCAAAAGAGCTCTTCAAGAGGAAATGAAAAGACACCAATTAACAACATAAAAGCCTAGGAAAGCATGTAACTCACAGGTAAAAGTAAAGCAAATAGTCAAATACAGAACACTTTAAACTTTGGTATAAAAGTGAAAAGAGAAAAGTATTAAAATTAGTGTTGCAATAATTTTTTAGTGCTCACAATATCAAAAGATGTAAACTAGGACATCAGTAACACAAAATGAGGTGGGAAGAAGTAAAAATATGGAGTTTTTGCATACAATCAAAATGAAGCTGCTATTATTAATATCTTAAATATGAGTGGTATAACTAAAGATGTTTCATGTAGGCAAGGTGGTAACCACCAAGGTTAATTAATTATGGTTTTTTGGTAAGTCTTTGAAATAGAGTATTATTTCAATATAGAAGCAGGATGAACAATATATTAAATAATTTTCATGTTTTTTCTTTTAATTGAAGTATAGTTGATTCGGGCTTCCCTGTGGCTCAGCAGTAAAGAATCTGCTTGTCAGTGAAGAGCATGTGGGTTCAGTTCCTGGGTCAGGAAGATCCCCTGGAGTGGGTAATAGCAACTCACTCCAGTATCTTTGCCTGGGAAGTCCCATGGACAGAGGAGCCTGGTAGTAAAGGATTAATACATAGGGTCATAAAGACTAGACATGACTTAACAACTAAACAGCAACAACAATAGTTGATTAACAACATTATATTAGTCTTCAGTGTATGGCAGTGATTCAGTATTTTTCCAGGTTATACCGCACTATTAGTTATTATGCGATGATGCTTATAATTCATTGTGCTATAGAGTATATGATTGTTGCTTACCTATTTTATACTTAGTAGTTGTATCTCTTAATTCCATATCCCTAATTTGTCCCACCTACTTTCCCTCACCCATTTGTAACCAAAATTTTGTTTTCTTTATATGTGAGGCTACCGTTTTGCGTATGCTTTCATTGGTATGCACCACTTATTGAAGAGGCTGTCTTATCTCCATTGTATATTCTTGCCTCCTTTGTCAAAGGTAAGATGCCCATAGGTGCTTGGGTTTATCTCTGGGCATCTATCTTTTTCCATTGGTCTCAATTTCTCTTTTTGTACCATTACCATGCTGTCTTGATGACTGTAGCTCTGTAGTATAGACTGAAGTCTGGAAAGTTGATTCGTCAGCTCTATTCTTCTTTCTCAAGATTGTTTTGGATATTCAGGGTGTTTTGTGATTCCATACAAATTGTGAAATTACTTGCTCTAGTTCTGTAAAAAATACCATTAGTAGTTTGATAGAGATTGCTTTGGATCTGTAGATCGCATTGAGGAGAGTCATGATTCTCACAATAGTGATTCTTCCAATCCAAGAACATGGTGTATCTTTCCATCTGTTTGTTTTGTCTTTGATTTCTTTCATCAGTGTCTTTTGCATATAGGTCTTTTATCTCTTTAGGTAGGTTTATTCCTAGGTATTTTATTCTTTTTTTTTTTTTTGCAATGGTGAATGGGACTATTTCTTTTATTTTTCTTTCTCACTTTTTCATTTTCAGTGTATAAGAATGCAAGGGATTTCTGGGTATTAATTTTATATCCTGTGACTTTACTATATTCATTGATTAGCTCTAGTAATTTTCTGGTGGTGTCTTTTGCATTTTCTACCTATAGTACTATGTCATTTGCAAACAGTGAGTACTCTATTTCTTCTTTTCCAATATGGATTCTTTTTATTTCTTTTTCTTCTCTGATTGCTGTGGCTAGGACTTCCAAAACTGTGTTAAATGCTAGTGCCAAGAGTGGGCACCCTTGTTTTGTTCCTGATCTTAGAGGAAATGCTTTCAATTTTCCATCACTGGGAATAATATTTGCTGTGGGTTTGTCATATATAGCCTTTATTATGTTGAAGTATTTTTCTTCCATGCCTACTTTCTGGAGAGTTTTTATCATAAATGAGTGTTGAATTTTGTCTAAAGCTTTCTTTGAATCTATTGAGATGATCATATGGTTTTTATCTTTCAGTTTGCTTATAAATATGGTGTATCACAGTGATTGATTTGCATATACTGAAGAATCTTTGCATCCTTGGGATAAAGCCCACTTGGTTATGGTGATCTTTTTAATGTATTCTTGGATTTTGCTTGCTATAATGTTGTTGAGGATTTTGGCATCTATGTTCATCAGTGATATTGGCCTGTAATTTTCTTTTTTTGTGGAATCTTTGTCCAGTTTTGGTATCAGGGTAATGGTGGCCTTGTAGAATGAGTTTGGTAGTTTTCTTGCTTCTGCAATTTTCTGGAAGAGTTTGAGCAGGTGTTAGGTGTTCCCTAAACTTTTGGTAGAATTTGCCTGTGAAGCCATGTGGCCCTGGGCTTCTGTCTCTTGGAAATTTTTTTATTATAATTTCGATTACTGTGCTTGTGATTGGTCCTTTCATATTTTCCAGTTCTTCCTGGTTAGTTTTAGAGGGTTATACTTTTCTAAGAATTTGTCTATTTCTTCCAGGTTGTGCATTTTATTGGCATATAGTTGCTTGTATTAGTTTCTTATGGTCCTTTGTATTTCTGTGTTATCTGTGGCTACATCTACTTTTTCATTTCTAAATTTATTGACTTGACCCTTCTCCTTTTCCTTGATGAAGCTGGCTTGTCTGTTTTGTTCTTGTTAATTTTGTTTTTCTTCTCAAAGAACCAGCTTTTAGTTTTATTGATCTTTGCTATTGTCCCTATTTCTTTTTCATTTATTTCTGCTCTGATCTTTATGATTTATTTCCTTCTACTAACTTTGCGGGGGTAGGTGGGTTTGTTTTTCTTTTTCTAGTTGCCTCAAGGTCAAACGCTAAGCCTTCCTTCACGATGGTTCAACAGGGCTAAAGCTGCCTGCTCCAGTCAGCCTACCTGTCACAGATAACCATCATGGGGATAGAGCCAAGGGTGCAGCTGGATGTGGCAGGTAGATCTGAGAATTTCTTGATTGACACAGGGGCTACCTACACTGTCCTAACCTCCTGCTCCAGAGCCTTCTCCCCCCAAACCTGTTCCATTTTGGGTGCTACAGGAAAAACAATTAACAAAAGATTCACCTGAACCCTTCTTTGTTGCAGGAATAGACAAATATTTTCCCACCAGTTTCTGCTGGTCCCTGAGTATCCTACTCCCTTACTGGGAAGAGATCTATCCCTGGCTTTGAAATCTTGCAGCTACTGCAGTCCTAATAGAAGATGCTTTAAACTCTCTCTTGGGGGCAAACTATTTTTACCAGCCACCAAGTGAAACAACTCCTGAATGGGAGAGGCCATTTATGAATGTCTGATCAAAGAATCCTCAGATATCAAGTAGTGATGATGGAAAATCCAGGCCTGACTCAGCCCCCTGTGAGATTCTTAACCCTGCCACCCTCCTGCCTACCTCCAAGAGCTCTCTCCCCTTTCAGTCTTGCCTAGAAACTTTGGCCCACTGGACAAAATCCCAAGAAGGATTATCAGAAGATCCTCTGACCAATCCTGAGGAAATCTGGTACACTGATGAAAGCAGCTTTGTCCTGGATGGAAAAAGAAAAGCCAGATATGCAGTAGTCTCCCATTTTGAGACCATAGAGGCTAAACCTTTGCCACAAGGTACTTCAGTCCAATTAGCTGAGCTCGTAGCCTTGATTCAAGCTTTAGAGCTGGGAAAAGGAAAAAGAGTAGCCATTTACACTGACTCCAAGTATGCCTTTCTGGTGCTACATGCACATGCTGCTATTTGGAAAGAAAGAGGCCACTTGACCACCCGAGGGTCCCCAATCAAATATTTTGATCAAATCCTTAGGCTTTTGGAGGCAGTCCATCTGCCCACTGAGGTTTCAGTCTCCCACTGTAAAGGACACCTAAAAGGGAGCACAGAAGTGGCACGAGGGAACCAAACAGCCAGTCAGGCAGCTAAGAGAGCAGCATTACAGAACAATGACCTAATAGAGGTTGCCACCTTAGTTCCACAGATTAATTTGCCAGAAAAGCCTTCATATACTGAAGGTGAGACTCTTAAAGCTAAGAGTGAGGGCTTTCAAGAAGATCATATAGGGTGGTTCCAAAAGGAGGGACTCCTTTTTCTGCCTGAGAACCTCCAATGGAAGTTGGTTAACTCCTTACATGCCACCACTCATTTAGGGGAGAAGGCCCTCCAAAGATTACTAGAAAGGTCCTTCAGAGGAACAGACCTCCAAATGACTATAAGGCAAGTTGTCTCCTATTGTCCCACTTCCCAATTAGACAACCCCCAAGGAGCTTGAAGACCCCAGCTGGCCCAGCCCATCCAGTGATGTGGAACTTACCGAGAAGAGGACTGGCAGATGGACTGCACACAGATGCCAGTTTCTCAAGGGTATAAATACCTATTAGTCATGACGGACACATTCACAGGATGGATTGAAGGCTTTCCCACCTGGACTGAGAAGGCTGAGGAGGTGGTAAAGAAAACTGCTCCATGAGATCATTCCAAGGTTTGATCTGCCCGGGTCATTACAGAGTGACAATGGGACATCATTTATCTCTAAGGTCACCCAAGGGGTCTCTAAAGCATTGGGCATTACTTATTGTCTCCATTGTGCCTGGAGTCTTCAGGAAAAGTAGAAAGAGCCAATCAATTCTTAAAATCAGTGATAAAAAAGATAACCCAAGAGACCTCCCTGGCTTGGAAGGAGGCTTTACCAATAACTCTCCTCTGCACCCGTATATCCCCTAAGGAATAGGTTGGTCTTAGTCTTTATGAGATGTTGTATGGGAGACCTTTTGTTTATGTCAATGACCTCTTCCTTGATCCAGAGGCTCAGTCTGTCTGGCCTTATACCATGGCCATTGGACAATTCCAACAGGATATATACACTTGTGGGGTGTCAATCAAGGCTCAAAAGATTCTGAAGAGTCACCACTATATGCTCCAGGGACTCAAATCCTAATTAAAGTCTGGAAAGATGGATCCCCAAAGGCTCAACTTCAGCCCACATGGAAGGGCTCCTACCCTGTAATACTTTCTACAGGGTAGAAATAGTATTTTCTATTTCTTTCCCATAGCAGTCAAGATACCAGGACATGACTCCTGGATTCACTACTCATGTGTCAAGCCATGGAAGAAAACAGAAGAAGACACATAATACATGTGTGAGCCCTTGGGAGATCTCAGATACCTATTCAGGACTACAAATGAGTGTCATTCTAATGAACACCCCCAAAATTAAGTTTCTGGGGATAAGATTTCTCAGGATAGCTCTAAAAAGCCAACATAGTTTGGCAGGGGTTGTACTCCAAAATAGACAGGAGATAGATCTTCTGATCCCTGAACAAGGAGGGACTTGACCCATCTTAAATGAGATGTGTTGTTTCCAGGTAAATACCTCCAGGTAAGTTAAAGAAAGTCTTGAAGTCCTCAATAAAAACATTCAGACTCTACAGGATCTCAAAGAATGAGCTGGAGAGTTCCTGGGGTGGCTACAGTCTCTTTGGGGGATCCTTCTCCTGGTGAGGGGGAGTTTGGAGTTGGCTAATGCCCCTACTAATCCCTGTTATCACCATACTGATGCTGCTTATGATTGCTCCATGTATTATCAATTGTCTAACCTGTTTTGTCCCTGCCCAGGTCAACAAGCTACAACATGCACTGCCAGTTCAACAAGGATATATACAACTATAGCCGACCATGGAAAATATCACTCACCCTTAGATGGACACCACTATAAAGACTCTGAGGCTTGAGACTAGCAAAAGGGGGAGGCCCAATGCCCCTCACTGTCCCAGTTCAGCAGGAAGTAGCCAGAGATACCTTGATGCCCCTATTCCCAAAGAATTGGGACTCCCATCTCTTGAGGGGGGAATGTTAGGTAGTTAGAATAGGAAAAAGCAGTCCAAAATGGCAGTGGCTTAAAGACAGAGAAGGGAAAAGCTCATGAAAATAGAACAAAGGAAGGTCCCAGGACTGGAGTGAGGACCTCAAGGAAAACAAACAGCCTTCCTGGCTAGCCCAATTTACATAGGGCAGGCTCAGGAGGGAGGAAACAAATGTATAAAAGGAGGAAGACTAGGAGGATTGAGACCTCTCTTCTCTTGCCTTTTGGGTTGACCCACCCTCACTCCTCGAGGGTATACTATCCTTTGCTCTTCCTAATAAAACTGAGCTGTAACACCGATTCGTCCATCACTTCAAATTTTTGCTGCAGCAAGACAGAACCGAGGAAATTACACACTCCTCCAACACTAAGGTCCACTTGACTTCACACTCCAGGATGTATGGCTCTAGGTGAGTGATCACTCCATAGTAGTTATCCAGGCCATTAAGATCTTTTTGCATAGTTCTTCTGTGTATTCTTGCCACCTCGTCTTAATATTTTCTGCTTTTGAAACGTTGTTGCTGAACCACAAAAGATGCCAGGATTCTTGGTCTCCAGAGGAGAGGAATTCAATCCAGGGCCAGTGACAAGGCTTGATCTCTCACAGCTTTTGTGTAATAAAGTTTTATTGAAGTATAAAAGAGAGAAAGCTTCTGACATAGACATCAGAAGGGGCTAGAAAGAGTGCCCCCCCCACTAGTCTTTAGCTGGATGTTATATAGCTTCTAGCAGTCTGCTAATTAGAGAAAAGAAATGTCTCAAAACTCAGAGACTGGTACCCTCACCCATAACACACATTTTGAGATGACATTGGCACAAAGGTAGAGTTGTCCAGGGCCATAAAATGATTGACTTGAATCTTGGAGAAAGGCAGGTTTCCAAGAAATACAGTCTCATTAACATAGCATAAGAGAACATTTGCATTAGTAAAACATACTGGTTTGTCAAGTTGGTTTTGAGTCTTAAGGGGAACTGACTTGAAAACAGAGTCTAGGGTAAATACGTAGTTCATTAACATAGCTTCCATAAAATAACGCATTGGTTAGCTTAAGGTTTGAGAAAAGTTAAGTTCAGGTGGGGCCAGGTGTCATCATGGCAGTACAGAATTTTAAAAGAAATCTCTTTTTAAATTTGTATAGACAAGGGGGGAAAAAAACTAACAGCTGTTTGTTTCCTCCTGCTGCTTAAGAGAGAGAGAAAAAATGTCTGATACTTGCAGCCTATTTCCTCCATTTGGAGACCTCTGGCCTTCCTGACAATTACCCTCTCATTACCCCCTTTTCTTTTAGGAGAATTATGTTGCCTAGGGAAAGGGGCATTGTTCTTGTTCTGTAACTGCTTCTGAGCTGATAAGGGGCATTGTCCCTAAATTGGTGAGGCAACATATTCTCCTAACCCTCATATTGGGGCTCTCTGATCCAGGGACACCAAGTAGTAGTTGGAGGAAGCTGCCACAGTCTCAGGAGTTTGAGCAATCATTTGTAACTTAAAAGCCTTCATGCAGCTAGAAACAAATCCAGTTACACAGTTACAGATGCAGGGAGCAAAAAGAAAAAAAAGAACAATCAGCAAAGTTAAAAGTCACATTATCTCCATAGTTAAGGTGCAAAGTGTTGCAGCAGTCCATTTTAGGATTGTTAGATGTCATCAGATTAATAACAGTCATCATATATGATTGTTGTTATCGAAGGTAGTCACAGACTTGGAGAAAGTCCTTTCCTTGAAGTGGAGATGCCCACTATGGGAAGTGCTTCCACGGATGAAGGGGGGAATGCTCCACAGATCCAGCAGTTAGAACGACTGTGGAATGCAGCGTAGGAGTAAGCCCAGGACAGGAAGGCATTGTCTTGAGGATCAAACTCCAAACTCAGGATTTTTAGAGTCAGCAGAAGTAGGCTCACATAGATTATCAGGCCCATCTGAAAAGTACAAAGTTGGAGCATGAGTTCAGTTCAGTTCAGTTCAGTCACTCAGTTGTGTCCGACTCTTTGCAACCCCATGAATCGCAGCACACCAGGCCTCCCTGTCCACCACCATCTCCCGGAGTTCACTCAGACTCACGTCCATTGAGTCCGTGATGCCATCCAGCCATCTCATCCTCGGTTGTCCCCTTCTCCTCCTGCCCCCAATCTCTCCCAGCATCAGAGTCTTTTCCAATGAGTTAACTCTTCTCATGAGGTGGCCAAAGTACTGGAACTTCAGCTTTAGCATCATTCCTTCCAAAGATATCCCAGGGTTGATCTCCTTCAGAATGGACTGGTTGGATCTCCTTGCAGTCCAAGGGACTCTCAAGAGTCTTCTCCAACACCACAGTTCAAAAGCATCAATTCTTTGGCACTCAGCCTTCTTCACAGTCCAACTCTCACATCCATACATGACCACAAGAAAAACCATAGCCTTGACTAGATGGACCTTAGTCGGCAAAGCAATGTCTCTGCTTTTGAATATACTATCTAGGTTGGTCATCACTTTTCTTCCAAGGAGTAAGCGTCTTTCAATTTCATGGCTGCAATCACCATCTGCAGTGATTTTGGAGCCCAAAAAAATAAAGTCTGACACTGTTTCTACTGTTTCCCCATCTATTTCCCATAAAGTGATGGGACCAGATGTCATGATCTTAGGTTTCTGAATGTTGAGCTATAAGCCAACTTTTTCCCTCTCCTCTTTCACTTTCATCAAGAGGCTTTTTAGCTCCTCTTCACTTTCTGCCATAAGGGTGGTGTCATCTGCATATCTGAGGTTATTGATATTTCTCCCGGCAATCTTGATTCCAGCTTGTGTTTCTTCC
>SJYO01041106.1:30694-60000 GCA_006410555.1 Capra ibex
TAAGCAGGGTGACAATATACAGCTTTGATGTACTCCTTTTCCTATTTGGAACCAGTCTGTTGTTCCATGTCCAGTTCTAACTGTTGCTTCCTGACCTGCATACAGATTTCTCAAGAGGCAGGTTAGGTGTTCTGTTATTCCCATCTCTTTCAGAATTTTCCACAGTTTATTGTGATCCACACAGTCAAAGGCTTTGGCATAGTCAATAAAGCAGAAATAGATGTTTTTCTGGAACCCTCTTGCTTTTTTGATGATCCAGCAGATGTTGGCAATTTGATCTCTGGTTCCTCTGCCTTTTGTAAAACCAGATTGAACATCAGGGAGTTCATGGTTCACATATTGCTGAAGTCTGGCTTGGAGAATTTTGAGCATTACTTTACTAGCATGTGAGATGAGTGCAACTGTGCAGTAGTTTGAGCATTCTTTTGCATTGCCTTTCTTTCGGATTCGAATGAAAACTGACCTTTCCCAGTCCTGTGGCCACTGCTGAGTTTTCCAAACTTGCTGGCATATTGAGCGCAGCACTTTCACAGCATCATCTTTCAGGATTTGAAACAGCTCAACTGGAATTCCATCACCTCCACTAGCTTTGTTCGTAGTGATGCTTTCTAAGGCCCACTTGACTTCACTTTCCAAGATGTCTGGCTCTAGATTAGTGATCACATCATCATGATTATCTGGGTCGTGAAGATCTTTTTTGTACAGTTCTTCCATGTATTCTTGCCACCTCTTCTTAATATCTTCTGCTTCTGTTAGGTCCATACCATTTCTGTCCTTTATCGAGCCCATCTTTGCATGAAATGTTCCCTTGGTATCTCTAATTTTCTTGAAGAGATCTCTAGTCTTTCCCATTCTGTTGTTTTCCTCTATTTCTTTGCATTGATAGCTGAAGAAGGCTTTCTTGTCTCTTCTTGCTATTCTTTGGAACTATGCATTCAGATGCTTATATCTTTCCTTTTCTCCTTTGCTTTTCACCTCTCTTCTTTTCACAGCTATTTGTAAGGCCTCCCCAGACAGCCATTTTGCTTTTTTGGCACAGGAGGGCCTAGAGGAGCTGTCCCACGTTGAAGGTCAGGAACGGTGGCAGTAAGGAGATACCTCTCGTCCAAGGTAAGGAACAGTGGCTCTGCTTTGCTGGAGCAGCCGTAAAGAGATACCCCACGCCAAGGTAAGAGAAACCCAAGTAAGATGGTAAGTGTTGCAAGAGGGCATCAGAGGGCAGACATGCTGAAACCATACTCACAAAAAACTGGTCAATCTAATCACACTAGGACCACAGCCTTGTCTAACTCAATGAAATCAAGCCATGCCTGTGGGGCAACCCAAGACGGGCGGGTCATGGTGGAGAGGCCTGACAGAATGTGGTCCGCTGGAGAAGGGAATGGCAAGCCACTTCAGTATTCTTGCCTTCAGAACCCCATGAACAGTAGGAAAAGGCAAAATGATACGATACCAAAAGAGGAACTCCCCAGGTCATTACGTGCCCAATATGCTACTGGAGATCACTGGAGAAATAACTCCAGAAAGAATGAAGGGATGGAGCCAAAGGAAAAACAATACCCAGTTGTGGATGTGACTGGTGATAGAAGCAAGATCTGATGCTGTAAAGAGCAATATTGCATAGGAACCTGGAATGTCAGGTCCATGAATCAAGGCAAATTGGAACTGGTCAAACAAGAGATGGCAAGGGTGAACGTCGACATTCTAGGAATCAGTGAACTAAAATGGACTGGAATGGGTGAATTTAACTCAGATGACCATTATATCTACTACTGCGGGCAGGAATCCCTCAGAAGAAATGGAGTAGCCATCATGGCCAACAAAAGAGTCCGAAATGCAGTACTTGGATGCAATCTCAAAAACAACAGACTGATCTCTGTTCATCTCCAAGGCAAACCATTCAATATCACAGTTATCCAAGTCTATGCCCCAACCAGTAATGCTGAAGAAACTGAAGTTGAACGGTTTTATGAAGACCTACAACATCTTTTAGAACTAACACCCAGAAAAGATGTCCTTTTCATTTTAGGGGACTGGAATGCAAAAGTAGGAAGTCAAGAAACACCTGGAGTAACAGGCAAATTTGGCCTTGGAATGCGGAATGAAGCAGGGCAAAGACTAATAGAGTTTTGTCAAGAAAATGCACTGGTCATAGCAAACACCCTCTTCCAACAACACAAGAGAAGACTCTACCCATGGACATCACCAGATGGTCAACACTGAAATCAGACTGATTATATTCTTTTCAGCCAAAGATGGAGAAGCTCTACACAGTCAGCAAAAACAAGACCGGGAGCTGACTGTGGCTCAGATCATGAACTCCTTATTGCCAAATTCAGACTTAAATTGAAGAAAGTAGGGGAAACCACTAGACCATTCAGGTATGACCTAAATCAAATCCCTTATGATTATACAGTGGAAGTGAGAAATAGATTTAAGGGTCTAGATCTGATAGATAGAGTGCCTGATGAACTATGGAATGAGGTTTGTGACATTTTACAGGAGACAGGGATCAAGACCATCCCCATGGAAAAGAAATGCAAAAAAGCAAAATGGCTACTTCTTTAGGACAATATATAGCAGTTAAAATTCTCTCAATCTCTCTGAAATGCTTAATAGGTTCTCCTGTTGCTGTTTTAAATTGTCTTTCTTTCCATATTGCATCATGAACATATAAAGTCAAATAAGCATAGTTAGAATCAGTGTAGATATTTACTCGCTGAACTTTGCTTAACTCTAGAGCAGTTTGAAGAGCCTTAAAACCGTTTGAGTATCTGGAGACCAAACCAGCTTGTCAGTTTGGGCCTGCTGAGTCTCAGTTATAAGTTTATATAAAGGCCGGGCAAGTTTCCCATAACCCAGAATCCAAATGTGTCAGTAGCCTGTGATTCTAAAAAATCCTCTCAATTGTCTTAAATTCATAGGTAGAGGATGATTTAATACAGCTTTAACTCAGGAAGCAAACTTCTAATCAATGACTGAAAAATATTTGGCTAGTTCAGGAATTTCAGACAATAGAGTATAAGGATTAGGCACCACGGGGTATAAAGGAACTACAGCCTCAATTATTATTTATAAATCTTGAACTAGTCCCCATTTATCACTCGATTCTCTATACCCAAAATAGGAATGTTGCATGGACTGTTACAGGGAAATAATAGCCCATGCTCCTTTAAATTCTCATTGATGGGTTTCAACCCTTCCTTAACCTCAGGTTTCAGTGGATACTGCTTTTTATGTGGAAATAAATGTGGGTCTTTGAGCTTGACAACTACAGGAATAGCATTTTGTGCTTGATTCACAGATTTTTCATCAGCCCACACTCTAGGATTTCCATTTTAGTCAATTAAAGGGAGAGAAAGGGAGGGCCCCATATTCATGAAAACAGAGGCATGGACCTTGCTTTGTATATCCATCCCTAAAAGAGGTGAGGGAGACCCTGGCACGATCAGAAATTCGTGTGAAAATAGCACAGAGTCCCAGTTGTAGCTTAAAGGATGACTGAAATAATATTTGGCTCATCCAGACAGTCCCTTTATGGAAGTGGATCGGGGAGAAAGTGGGCCAGGGGCTTCAGTAAGCACAGAGTAAGTTGCCCCAGAGTCTAAAAGGGAATTGGTAGATTGGCCCCCTGCAGTTATTAATACCTGGGGTTCCTCAGATGTAATTAAGATGGGAGCTTGAGTAGGGACTGCCAGGCACTTTCAGTCCTGATTGCCTTGAGAGTCTGACCCCTGAAACCTATGCCTCTGGGGGCAGTCTCTCCTCCACTGTGGTCCCTTTTAGACCAGACATGGAGCTGGGGGCGGCTTAGACATCTGAGGGCAATCCCACTGGCGGTGCCCCTCCTTTCCACAGTAATAGCAAGCCCATCCCTTTTCACCTGGGTCCCTCTGGGCATTTTTCTCAGGCTGTTTAAGAATAGTTCTGACAGCCACTACAAGGGCTTCCACCTGTTCCTTTGTCTTTCTCTGCTTGTCTTTCTTTTCCCTCATATTCGCTACCATAACAGACTGTCTGAGCTAGTTGCAACAGATTATCTAAAGACTGATTTGGTCCCATATGCCTGTTTTAATAGCTTATATGCCTGTTTTAATAGCTTGTGGGGTATATCCGGAGCTGACTGAGATAGTGGATATCTCACTAGCCAAGTGAGAAATCTCTCTCTTAAGATTACTCTTCCCTCTTCACTTTCAGGATCAATCTCAGTGAATCTGTGAAGGGCTTCTCTCAGTCTATCTAGGAATTTACCAAGAGCTTCCTTCTCTTCCTGTCTCTGTTTGCCAATTTGGCATAGTTTAAAGTCTTAGCACACGCCTGCCTGAATCCTTCAAGAACACATCTGACAAAGTGACTCTGATCCCATTTTGCTTTAGCCGTGTTATAGTCCCAATCTGGTTCTATAGTTGGGACTGACTGATTCCCAGCGGGGAGGGTGGCTATCTTGTCTTCCCTCTTCCCTACTGATTTATTACCAAGCCATTCATCTCCATAGGCAACCGCTTTCCCCAAAACTCGAGTTTTTGAGTCGTAAGTCAGCATTTGTCCCAAGATATACATCACATCTTTCCAAGTAATGTCATACAGCAGAGTAACACCTTTAAAAGCTCTAAAATATTTTTCTGGGTCCTCTAAATAATCTCCTAGATCCTCCTTGATTCTTTGTATTTCTTGATAAGAAAAGGGCTTATTAACTCTCATAGACTGATTATTTCTCCTGGTGGGTGCTTCATGAAGAGGCAACAGATTGTATGGCTGTTCCTCAGTCTCTCTGGCTGCTTGCACATATGATCCCAGGGATAGATTAGAGAAACCTGTTTTTCTTTATCTCTTTGTCTCCTATCCTCAGTCTTATCCTGTATTTCACCCTTAGTTGTTGTTGTTGTTGTTGTTTTTTTTTTTGGTCTGAGCTTCTCTTACTTCAATTGTCTGAGTTTCTATTGAAACCAGAGTAGTCTCAGGTAGTACTGAGACAGGGGTTGTTTGGACCTCTACTTGGGCAGTTTGAATCTCAGTTTGAGTTTCTGCCAAGACAAAGGCAACCCTTTGGGGCGGGGGGGGGGTGTTCCCTGACTTTCAGTTTGGTCAGTTTGGAGCCCCAGGTACAGGGGCAAAGTAGGAGGACAGGAGGGAGCTGAAGGTTTCATACCCAAATCTATACCCTTAGGACATAAGTCTGGCATGTCTCGCAGAGAGATAAAGGGCAACACATATGCTACTTCTACCCATTTCCCTTGTTTTCTACAGAACTGGTCTAATTGTAAAACAGTATTATAATTAAGAGACCCTCCAGCTGGCCACGGTTCGCCATCTTCCAGTGGATACCGTGGCCATGCAGTATCACATAGAAAGACCAGGTGTGTCTTCTTTAAGCTCTGGGGATCAAATCTATCCCAGTTTTTCAGGATACAGTTCAAAGGAGCGAGGCTGGAATTGTTAGCTCCCATCTGTAAGAGAGAAAAAAAGCAACCATCTTTCTACTGAGATGTCCCTCCCTGCTCTAGATGAGGGTGTAGACAGACTTTACACCAAAGCTTTCCTTCCCTGGTCAGATTTAGTCTGTCCCTTACTGACACAGGTGCCATGCTTGTCCTTCTCAGTTCTACCACCAAGGCAGGGTGGAGATGCACCAGGGGTAGACCTGATAGCATCTCAGACTAGTGTCCAGTTCCTTACCATTAAAACCTTGCTTGCCTCTGATGCCACCTGGGGTGCAATCAGAGTAACCTTCCAGAATGCTTCCTAGGCTAAAACTTCTGGGGGAAGCATTTGTCTCCTGAGTGCCTGTGCATGACTCTAAGTATATTCTTGACCACAATAAGACCAGTACAGACATAAAACCAAGATGTTCCTTCCAAGCATCACCACGCAAGTATGAGCAATAGCAAAAGAGATGGTGAAAGACTGGTCAGTGAGGAAAAAGTGATTTTTGTCCTTGAGTTATTAGGACCTGTCCTTCCAATTCATTCCCACAGATTCCACAGAAAGAATATCTGAGGAATTGGGACAAAAGCCACTGGCAAACCTCCTCTGGTCCACTAAGAGCTAGTGTTACCAAAGGAAGAAGCACACTGTGCTTCCTATCTGAGTAACCTTTAACCTGAGAGATGCTCTTGAAGCTACAGCTCCATCTAGCTCCTGAACTTTCAATTCCTAGTGAGGCTAGGCACTTCCTGACTATCAATCCAAGTTTGGGACCTAAGCCACAGTACACAGTAACAGCATAGATCACAAGTCCCTTGAAAGTCTATGATCCAAAAGATTAAGTTAGTAGTTCTAATTCCCAGGAAGTTATGAAATGGTCAAAGAGATTAGAAAGTTTCACTGAGAAGGGAGAGTTTGGTCCACACGATTTGTCCATTTCTGGCTGCTCCCCTCAAAGGGAGCTTGGGTGACTCTTGGCATTGGCAGATCAGTATAATCCCCTGCCAAGATTTCTGCCATAAGCTGTATGAGGTCACCGTGAAATCTCAGAGCAGGGCTCCTCACTTGCTTCATGCAGGGCGTGTCATTCACTCACACAAGCACACCGTAGAGTTAGTAAGGTACAACAGAAAACTTGTTTGGTAGGAGAACAAAGAGCTAGAGCTCCAAGCATCCTTACCTTGTCCTGAAGAATCCCAGATGAGCCTCCAAGATGAAAAGCTGTTGCTGAACCATGAAAGATGCCAGGATTCTTGGCCCCGGAGGAGAGGAATTCAATCTGGGACCAGTGATGAGGCTTGATCGCTCAAAGCTTTTGTGTAATAAAGTTTTATTAAAGTATAAAAGAGAGAACGCTTCTGACACTTCTGTTTGGTCTATAACTTTTCTGTCCTTTATTGTGCCCATATTTGCATGAAATGTTCCCTTGGTATCTCTAATGAAGCAATCTCTAGACTTTCCCATTCTATTGTTTTCCTCTCTTTCTTTGCATTGTTCACTTAAGAAGGCTTTCATATCTCTCCTTGTTACTCTTTGGAACTCTGCATTCAGATGGGTATATCTTGCCTTTTCTCCTTTGCCTTTTACTTTCTATTCTTTTCTCAGCTATTTGTAAGGCTTCCTCAGACAATCACTTTGCATTTTTGCATTTCTTTTGCTCAAAATCCTTCAAGCTAGGCTTCAACAGTATGTGAACCAAGAGAAAAATCAAGAGAATTCTAGAAAAACTTCTGCTTCATTGACTACGCTAAAACCTTTGACTCTGTGGGTTACAGCAAACTATGGAGAATTCTTAAAGAGATGAGAATACCAGACCACCTTATGTGCCTCCTGAGAAACCTGTATGCAGGTCAAGAAGCAACAGTTAGAACTGGACATGGAACAACAGACTGGTTCCAAATTCGGAAAGGAGTACATCAAGGCTGTATATTGTCACCCTGTTTATTTACTTCTATGCAGACTATATCATGTGAAATGCCTGGCTGGATAAAGCACAAGCTGGACTCAAGATTGCTGAGAGAAATATCAGTAACATCAGATATGCAGATGACACCACCCTTATGGCAGAATGTGAAGAGGAGCTAAAGAGCCTCTTGATGAAGTTGAAGAAGGAGAGTGAAAAAGCTGGCTTAAAATGGAACGTTCAAAAAACCAAGATCATGGCATCTGGTCCCATCACTTCATGGCAAATAGATGGTGAAACAATGGAAACAGGGACAGACTGTTTTCTTGGGCTCCAAAATCACTGCAGATGGTGACTGTGGCCATGAAATTAAAAGGCTCTTGCTTCTTGGAAGAAAATCTATGACAAAGCTAGACAGCATATTAAAAAGCAGAGACATTACTTTGTCTACAAAAGGTCCACATAACCAAAGCTATGGTTTTTCCAGTAGTCATGTATGGATGGGAGAGCTGGACCTTAAAGATGGCTGAACACTGAAGAATTGATGCTTTTAAACTGTGGTATTGGAGAAGACGCTTGAGAGTCCCTTGGACTGCAAGGAGATCCAACCAGTCTGTCCTAAAGGAAATCAACCCTGAATGTTCACTGGAAGGACTGATGTTGAAGTGAAAGCTCCAATACTTTAGCCACCTGGTGTGAAGAGGAGACGCATTAGAAAAGACCTTAATGATGGAAAAGATTGAAGGCAGGAGGAGAAGGGGATGACAGAGGATGAGATGGTTGGATGGCATCACTGACTTGATGGATAAGAGTCTGAGCAAACACCGGGAGATAGTGAAGGGCAGGGAAGGACTGAAGTGCTACAGTAGTCCATGGAGTTGCAAAGAGTTGAATGCGACTGAATGACTGAAGAACAACAGCAAGTGCTCTGATATGAAAGGTTGATAGTGGAGGAGGCTGGGGGGTGGGAGGTATATGGGAACTCTCTGTCATTTTGCTCTGAACTTAAAATTGCTCTAAAAATAAAGTCCATTAAAATATATATCTCATAACTTCAAATTTGAGATCTCTTCATCAAAACTGAGCAGAACAAAAATTAGAGGCAGAAGAGAGATAAAATTATATTGAAAAGTGAAAAATGTTTGCAGTATTTCAAAGACAAATTATGGAAACAAGATGTGAATACAAGAAAAAATGTTTTTAAAATATGTTGAGAAAGTGAAGGAGGCAACAGCATTGGCCTGGGGTTCTAACTGTATTGAAACATAATTATGAGGAAGCCCTTGAGCAAGCTATTAGAAGGAGAAAAGTTGTGACTAGAGAGTGGGAAGTTTGATTTCATTGTTTCTGTTTTGGTAATGAAGCAGTTTTGAGTTCTTTTTATTCACTTATTTAATACATTTTTATTGAGTTCTTACTGTTCACACACTGGCACATCAGTTCAGTCACTCAGTATGCCAGACTCTGCAACCCCATGGACTGCAGCACACCAGGCTTCCCTGTCCATCACCAGCTCCAAGAGCTTGCTCAAACTCATGTCCATCAAGTCAGTGATGCCATCCAACCATGTCATTCTCTGTCATCCCCTTCTCCTCCTGCCTTCAATCTTTTCCAGCAACAGGGTCTTCTCTAAATGAGTCAGTTCTTTGCATCAGGTGGCCAAAATATTGGAGTTTCAGCTTCAATATCAGTCCTTCCAATGAATATTCAGGACTGATCTCCTTTAGGACAGACTGGTTGGATCTCCTTTCAGTCCAAGGGACTCTCAAGAGTCTTCTCCAATACCACAGTTCAAAAGCATCAATTCTTTGGTGTTCAGCTTTCTTTTTATTTATTTATTTTTTTGTAGAGAGCTTTGTAGTTTAATCGGAGATGAAAAACATACATGCCTTCAGGGACCATGTGGTAACACAAATGAGTACAGTGACTAGGTGACACATTGGTCACCTGGGAAGCTGTATCCAAAGGGTACAGGGCTCCTCATCTTCAGCTGATTGTTGCCATGTGGACGGGGTGCCCAGTTTGCAGATCTGATATGTCTATCACTTCAGCTCAGTTCAGTCGCTCAGTCGTGTCCGACTCTTTGCGACCCCATGAATTGCAGCACACCAGGCCTCCCTGTCCATCACCATCTCCCGGATTTCACTCAGACTCACGTCCATCGAGTCCGTGATGCCATCCAGCCATCTCATCCTCAGTCGTCCCCTTCTCCTCCCAGCATCAGAGTCTTTTCCAATGCGTCAACTCTTCACATGAGATGTCCAAAGTACTGGAGCTTCAGCTTTAGCATCATTCCTTCCAAAGACATCCCAGGGTTGATCTCCCTCATAATGGACTGGTTGGATCTCCTTGCACTCCATGGGACTCTCAAGAGTCTTCTCCAACACCACAGTTCAAAAGCATCAATTCTTTGGCGCTCAGCCTTCTTCACTGTCCAACTCTCACATCCATACATGACCACAGGAAAAACCATAGCCTTGACTAGACGGACCTTAGTCGGCAAAGTAATGTCTCTGCTTTTCAATATGCTATCTAGGTTGGTCATAACTTTTCTTCCAAGGAGTAAGTGTCTTTTAATTTCATGGCTGCAGTCACCATCTGCAGTGATTTTGGAGCCCCAAAAAATAAAGTCTGACACTGTTTCTACTGTTTCCCCACCTATTTCCCATGAAGTGATGGGACCAGATGCCATGATCTTCGTTTTCTGAATGTTGAGCTTTAAGCCAACTTTTTCACTCTCCTCTTTCACTTTCATGAAGAGGCTTTTTAGCTCCTCTTCACTTTCTGCCATAAGGGGGGTGTCATCTGCATGTCTGAGGTTATTGATATTTCTCCTGGCAATCTTGATTCCAGCTTGTGTTTCTTCCAGCCCAGCGTTTCTCATGATGTACTCTGCATATAAGTTGAATAAGCAGGGTGACAATATATAGCCTTGACGTACTCCTTTTCCTATTTGGAACCAGTCTGTTGTTCCATGTCCAGTTCTAATAGAAGCTGGATATTTGGATTTCTTTTTATTGTGGTCAAATACACATAACATAAAATGGACCACTGTGGAACCTCCTTGGCAGTCCAGTGGTTACAACTCAGTGCTTTCACTGCCAAGGGCCTAGGTTTGATCCTTGGTTGGGGAATTAAGATCCTGCAAGCTGAGTGGCACACCAAAAAAAAAAAAAAAAAACCTCACCAAACACTGTAACAATTTAAAGGTATACAAATCAGTGTCATAAAGCACATTCATAGTCACCATTATCTTCTTTCAGAACTTTTTTTCATCAACCCTGCATCCCCAGAAAGGAAACTCCATACGTGTTTGAAGTCACTTCCCATTCCCCACTCCCCACAGTCCCTGGTAAACACAAATCTGGTTTCTGTCTCTATGGATTTGCCAAGCTTAGATAACTCATGTAAGTGGAATCATACAATATTTGTCCTTTTGTGACTGGGTTCTTTCACTTAGGATGTTTTCAAAGTTCATCCACACTGTGGCATGTATCAGTACCTCATTCCTTTTTAATGACTGAATAATAGCCCACTGTATTAAATATGGGAGAAGGCAACGGCAACCCACTCCAGTACTCTTGCCTGGAAAATCCCATGGATGGAGGAACCTGGTAGGCTGCAGTCCATGGGGTCGCGAAGTCGGACACGACTGAGTGACTTCACTTTCACTTTTCACCTTCATGCATTGGAGAAGGAAATGGCAACCCACTCCAGTGTTCTTGCCTGGAGAAGCCCAGGGACTGGGGACCCTGGTGGGCTGCCGTCTATGGGGTCGCACAGAGTCGGACACGACTGAAGTGACTTAGCAGTAGCAGTATTAAATATGCATATTTGTCTATTCATCATTCAGTATTTGGATTTTAAAATATATCTTCTACTTTTGACTCAAATGTATGTTTTTAAATGTTATGTGTAACTTTAAGGATGTATCTGCTGGCCAGGTAAGTCAGAGCACCAGTGATGTGGACCTGTGTTTTATGACCTGCTGTGACATGCTTTCCCATGTAGTCCTCACATTAGGAACATGGGGTTCAGGATGGTAAAAGGACATGCCTAGGAAAAGGCCTTCAGTGGAGCTTCCACTCCATAGCGCCAGAAGACTTTCTCCTCCACACCAAAACCTTGGGGCAAAGCGCTTGGTTTAAGAATGAGTGGTAGTCACACATCCAGCTTGTTGGGCTAGTTGATCTCCAAGGCGCTGGGTTTACTGACAGGGGTCATTCTTTTTCCGGAACATCCATCTGGGCATGAACCTGCTCTGTTCAATACCAGTTTAGCTGCAGCTGAACACGAGGATGGCTTATCCTGGTAACCGTAGATTGGTGCAGAGCTGTCTTGAGGCACTGCGGGGAAGACACCATCCCAGAAGCCCTCCTCGCAGCCGGCCAGGCTACTTTACCTGCCAGGGTCATTTGTGCAGTAGCAGCAGCTGGGCTGAGCCTGGAACTTACATCAGGTGTGGCTTAAGCTCAAATCTGGTTTAGGACAGAAACTCCAGCGGGGGCCCGCTTCCCTTATTTATGGTGAGGACAACTTATCACTAGATGCAATGTCTAAGAGCCCCTCTTGAAATGCTGATAAATAATCGAGCTTTTCCTGCACCGAAAGCTATGTAAGAAGCAAGGTCGAATGTTTCTGGTAGTCACCCCAAGCTCCTTTCCTCCCACCCTAGTTTTCCAAAAGGACGAAAGACAGGGAAGCGACATCCTAGCTACCGGGCATAAGGCCAGCAGAGGTCTGCGTTTCTCAACTCTTTCCAAGAGCACCTCACGTCCCGAATCGGCGCCTTCAACTCTGAGAAGTCAAGAGCCCCACAGGAAACTTGCATTATTGCAGCCGCTGCCACACACCCGGGGCCGCGGACGGGCGGCCGCGCCGGCTCCCCAGGAATGCGTCCCCTCCACGGCCGGCCGGCCAGCCGGCCCGCTCTCCACGGGGGACGCCTCGGCACCTGTGGCCTCCGAGTAAGTGTCCGCGCGCACCTCCGCCCGCCAGCCCGCCTCCCCTACAACCCTGCGTGCCCGGAGCCGGGGGTAGCCAGGAGCCCCTCGCCACCTTCCCGGGGAGCGGGGGTCGCGGGCGCCTCCCTCGCCTGGGCCGAGAGGCTGCCGGCGCTGCTCCGCGGGGGCGGCGGCGCCCGGAGGTCGCACTGGCGGCGGCAGCGGCGGCGCTCTGGTGCTCAGCTTTCTTCACAGTCCAACTCACATCCATACATGACTACTGGAGAAACCATCGCTTTGACTAGACGGACCTTTGTTGGTAAAGTAATGTCTCTGCTTTTTAATGTGCTGTCTAGGTTGGTCATCGGAGAAGGCAATGGCACCCCACTCCAGTACTCTTGCCTGGAAAATCCTATGGAAGGAGAAGCCTGGAAGGCTGCAGTCCATGGGGTCGCGAAGAGTCGAACACGACTGAGCGACTTCACTTTCACTTTTCACTTTCATGCATTGGAGAAGGAAATGGCAACCCACTCCAGTGTTCTTGCCTGGAGAATCCCAGGGACGGGGGAGCCTGGTGGGCTGCCGTCTATGGGGTAGCACAGAGTCAGACTGAAGCAACTTAGCAGCAGCAGCAGGTTGGTCATAGCTTTTCTTCCAAGGAGCAAACATCTTTTAATTTCATGGCTACAGTCACCATCTGCAGTGATTTTGGCACATAGGCACATAGTAGGCATCCAATTCCTTAGCAGCTCTGTTGGTAAAGACTGTGCCTGCCAATGCAGGAGCTATAAAAGATGTATTTTCAATCCCCAGGTCAGGAATATACCCTGGAGAAGGAAAATTACAGCCCACTCCAGTATTTTTACCTGGAGAATCCCATGGACAGAGGAGCCTGGTAGGCCAGAATCTATGGGATCACAAGAGTTAGACACGACTTAGTGACTAAACTGCCACTATGCACCAGATACCCTTTAAGGTACTTGAGATACATTAGTTAAAAACAAACACATACACAGTCACACACACACACACACACACACACACACACACACACACACACACACCCCAAAGCAAAACAAAAACCCACACACACAAAAATAAAGATTCATGCCATTGTGAAGTTGACATGTTAACAGCCTTTTGTTTCTTGACAAATTACTCCAAAATGCATCAGTCTCCACAATAAACATTCATTATCTTACACAGTTTACAAGGGTCACAAGTTCTGGGAAAGCTGAGAATACTTCATGAGGTTACAGTTAATATGTCTGCCAGGGCTGTAGTCGTCTGAAGGCTTGATGGTCTGGAGGATCTGCTTTCAGGTTCACTCATATGGCTATTGGAAGTGGCATCATTTTCTTGCTAGCTGTTAGCCAGAGGCCTTATCTCCTCACTGTATGGGCCTCACCACAAGCTTCTCATGAGAGGACAGCTAGCTTCCCCGAGAGTGAATGATCTGAGAGAGAGTAAGAGAGAGAAACCAAGATAGAAGATACAAGGTTTGTTTGTTTTTTTTTTTAGAACCAAATCTCTGAAGTAGCATACTAGCATTTTTGTCACTTCTAGATACTGGGGATACAACAATGAGCAAAGAGGCCAATACCTCTGGCTTCTTTTAGAGGAGTCACTAGGCATGGGGGACTGGAGATGTACATATAGTTAGAGTACCTTCAGGGCAGATAAGTTAGGCTAGGGGAAGTTGAAGCATTCTCTTTAGACTGGGTAAATTTGGAGAATGAAAGGCTTTGATCATGAAGACTTGACTATGTCCTTTGGGATTTAGGCACCAGATCTTAATACTCAGATTAACCTCTGAAGACTGGAAATTGTCAAGTGATGGCCCAAATAAGATCAAGAACTTTTGTGTTGCTCCTGTCTTTGTGCACAATAAGAAATGCTGCCTTCACACAAAGGTGAGGGGCACCCTCACGCCTAACTAAAGGTTATGATCAGTCATAAACTCTTTTAAAGCAAAGCCTTTCTCTGCCTTCCTAGTGCCTAGCACAGGGCCTACCACATTGTATTGATATGTGCTCAATAAATGCTTGGAACAGGAGATTGTGTGATCCATTCCACATATTGGATGCCCCACCAATATTTGGTGTGCAAATGAATGAATGAATGCAATCCATTAATTCCTACATAACATGTTTTCAGCTGCATCAGAGAAGAACCTAGAAAGGGCAAGATGAGGTCTACACATGGTTTCACAAAGTAAATGAGGTGAGCTGGGCAGCACCACTGAAGTTGATGGCCTTTCTGTCTGGAAACTGCACTGAGACAAAACATAAATTATAAAACTGAGTTGTATACCTAATTTTATTTTCTTCAATCTATCTTTATTAATATGGTCCACTTTGATATGTTGCTAAAAGGTGGGGAATACATTAGCTAGAGCCACTAATAGTGGCCTTGATTCCAGATCCAATTCTTCCAATTAAGGCCAAAGCCCATTGCTATGGTCTATATACTGTTCTAGAGAATACCTATTTTTTTCAGTGTTGCCTTTGGTACATTAACTGTGCCTTTAAACGTATTCTATGTGGTCAGCTTCTTCTGGATAGTGCAGCATGTGATATGATCAATGGATCCCTTTGTCATGGACCCATTTCTTCACATCCTGTACTGTGAAGTGGCTACGATGTGCAGATGTTATACTGGGTGGGATTATATGGGGTTCTATGACCATGGATGAGGCACTCAAAAAGTCCCCAGTTAGTGGGGCTTACTGAGGCTGTGCAAGCAGAAAACAAAAACTCATACCCTGTCAGCATGAACCTCTGACCCTTCCAAGATAGAAAGCGTCCAATGTACTCAACTTGCCATTAAGTAACCTCTTGTTCTCCTCGAAAATAATGATATATTTGGGAAGCAGCCTTAGCCTCCGTTGCCATAGGTTGGATATTCATAGTAGGAAGCAGTTAGAATGTCTTGGTATATAGAGTCTTATGCTACTGGGCCCATATATAGTCTCCATTTCTACCACCATGGTCACTCCTTTGAAATGCCCATTAGGTCAGTCCTGAGGTAGCCAAGATGGATGCTGGGTAAGGTCAATTAGTTACGTGTGTGCTCAATTGTGTCTGACTCTTTGCAACCCATGGACTCTAGCCTGCCAGGCTCCTATGTTCATGGAGTTTTTCAGACAACAATACTGGAGTGAGTTGCATTTCCTGCTCCAGGGGATCTTCCCGACCCAGGGATTGAACCTGCATCTCTTGCATCTCCTGCATTGGCAGGCAGATTCTTTACCACTGTGCCATCTGGAAAGCCAATATCAATTAGCGGAGTCATTTTGTCTACTTAGCTGTGTAGTTACTCTTTTATGATGGATGGTTTCAAATAGCCATTAAAGTAAGATTGATACTAAAATCTTCCTATTTCATGAACACTCCTATATGTCGATTCACATGCCTCTACTCCAGACTACCTTTTCTGTGATCTTTTCTCTCCATGCTCCTGACCAGATGGCCAGATCACTGGTCACTACCCATAAGTCCATGTATACTCTCACCTTGAGCCACTGGTCCTTTCATACGAAATGAATGATCAGGTGCACTATGTGTAGCCCTATCCATTGGGAAGATCTTCCATCCCTGCTACTTTTCAAGACCACCCTTAAATGTGGCTCAAATGCATCCACATGCCAAGCTGATCCACCTATAAACCAACCTTGAGCTATTCTTCCTTCTCTTTCAGCAGGCTATATGGAAACACATTCTTCCCACCCCACCCTACTCCTGTCACCAACCATACAGCTAAAGGTACAAGCCAGGAGAGAGACACTGGTGCAGTTGTGGTGGGCAACATGGGAATCTAGGCTACCTGCTTATGTATGTACCCTATGCCTTCTGGTCTTCTTTGGATCTAATTCAGATGTTCTGTTTCCAAATTATAATGGCCTGAAAGAATTCTGTGGGTTCTGAAAGAATCCACACGAATGACTAGTTCCATATATATGGTCACTTGGTACTCCATGGTCAAGCATTCTCTGTCTGCCAGATCCTGGTACCAAACTAGGAGGTCTCTCTCAAAAGGTGTGTAATTATCAGCTGTGGATGACATGGCTTTACTCTAGAATCCTGAGACTTCCCATAAGGTCCATGTTGCATCTTTTTCTACTCAATGCACAGATACTACTGAATCATGTGACTCAAGCATCAAAGCTGATGGCAGTATGGTCTGGATCTATTGCAGAGACCCTTCCTGCACGGAATACCCCACTGAACACTGGGAGCTTTCTATGTCACCTAAGATATGGGCCAGAGCAGTATTCCTAAGTGTTGCTTCCCAAACCCGAAGATCCTTCCCAAGTGCTATGCTTCCTTATTTGTTGGAGGGGATGCAAGGTGCAGCAACTTGTGTTTTACTCTGGAGAAAGTACCCTGACATTCTCTTGACTACTGTAACTTTAAAGATGTTAATGATGCACTAAGTCTCTAAATCTTCTTAGGATTTATCTCCCACCCTCCAGAGCACATATGTCTTACCATGGCCTCTTATTGCTCTTCCTGTCCAATCAGTATAATGTAACATATATAATGGATCAGTATGATGTTCTGTGACATGTCTTGGCAGTTCAGATCTTGTTTGTGGTAGGCAAAATCTATAATGAATAAGTTATCTGGTCCAGATGTGAATGTAAAATGTTTTTTTGTTTCCCCAGATTTTTTGAGATGTAATTGACATATAATGTTGTGTGTGTTTAAAGCTTACAATATGGTCATTTGATATACCTTTATATTGAGAAATGATTACCACCATAGATTGTTAACATCTCCATCACCTCACATAATTACAATTTGTGAATAATGAATGAGAGTATTTAAGATATATTTTCTTAGTACTTCCTTGGTGGCTCAAACAGTAAAGAATCTGTCTGAAAAATGAGAGACCTGGGTTTGATCCCTGGGTCAGAAAAATCCCCTGGAGGAGAACACAGCAACTCACTCCAGTGTTCTTGGAGAATCCCATGGTCAGAGGAGCTTGGTGAACAACAAGCCATAGGGTCACAAAGAGTCAGACACAACTGAAGCAACTTAGCATGCACGCATGCATGCATATTACAGTATTAGAGGTTTCTGAATTTGACTATATGCTTACTTACCAGTGTATTTTATATTTTAATATATTTTTATGTTACTAATTTTAGTGTCTGTTTATTTCATCTTGAAGAACTCTTTTCAGCATTTCTTGTAAGGTTGGTCTAGTGATGACAAACTCTCTTAGCTTTTGTTTGTTTGGGAAAGTACCTCACTGTGATTTCTGAAAGATAATTTTGCTGGTGAAGTATTCTTGACTGGTATTTCTTTTCTTCTAGCACAATGAATATACTATTCCAATCTCTCTTGTTCTGTAAGATTTTGGCTGATAGCCTTACGGAAGTTCCCTTGTATGCGAGGAATTTTTTTCCTCTTATTGTTTGAAAAATTCTGTCTTTGTGTTTTGCTTTAGTTAATTTTATTATAATATGTCTTGGAGGTGATCATTTGTACTGAAAATTTCAGATCACCCATTAACTTCATTAACTTGGGTGTCTAAATCTCTTTGTAGATTTGGGAAGTTCTCAGCTATTATTTCTTTAAATAAACTTTCTGTTCCTTTCTGCTTTGCTACTCCTTCTGGGACTCCAATAATGCATAGATTGTTTCTCTTAAGGATATTCCATAGTTCACATAAGCTTTTTTTTTTTCATTTTTTCTCTTTCTTTTTTCTTTTCTATCCTGTGACAGGATAATTTCAAAGGTCCTGTTTTCTATTCCACAGATTATTTCTTCTGCTTGATCCAGTCTGTTTTTAATGATCTCTATTGCAGGTTTTATTTTAGTCATGTAATCTTTAGCTTCAGTATTTTTGTTTGGTTCTTTTATTATGATTTCTATCTCTTTGCTAATCTTATTTTTGTGTACTGTTTTCCTGATTTCATTACATTGTCTGTGTTTTCTTGTAGCTCACTGAACTTTAAGGAAAAAACAACTACATTAAATTCATTTGAAAAATCACAGATCTCTGTTTCTTTGGGATCATTTTCTGAAAAATGATTGTGTACCTTTGGTGGTGTCATATTTCCTTGATTAGTCATGTTCCATGAAGTCTTACATTTCTGTGTTCATATTTGAAGTAGCTGTCCCCTCTTCCAGTCTTTACTGACTTCAAATAGAAATACCTCCCATCATCTTTGTTAGAGATTCTGAGGTCTTCTCAGAACTTTTTTCATGAATATGCCTGCTTCACATTTCTTGTTCTTTCTTGACGAGGAATTTCTTAAGACTGTATGCTTTTCTTTTTTAAAAATTAATTTATTTATTTTAATTGGAGGCTAATTACTTCACAATATTGTAGTGGTTTTTGCCATACATTAACATGAATCAGCCATAGGTGTACATGTGTTCCCCATCCTGAACCCCCCTCCCACCTCCCTCCCCATCCCATCCCTCTGGGTCATCCCAGTGCACCGGCCCTGAGTGCCCTGTCTCATGCATCGAACCTGGACTGGCGATCTATTTCACATGTGATAATATACATGTTTCAGTGCTATTCTCTCAAGTCATCCCACCATTGCACAAAGACCAAAAGGTGCAGCAACTTGTGTTTTCTCCCACAGAGTCCAAAAGTCTGTTCTTTACATCTATGACTCTTTAGCTGTCTCGCATATAGGGTCATCTTTACCATCTTTCTAAATTCCATATATATGTGTTAATATGCTGTATTGGTGTTTTTCTTTCTGACTTACTTCACTCTGTATAATAGGCTCCAGTTTCTTTTCATCCTGCAAATCCAGCCTAAGTTTTGTAGATTCCTATTTTCTTGCTTTCCTTAGGGTGGTGCTGAATTTTTGTTCTCGTGCTTTCTCTCGTCGTCTGATCAGCTTTCTGCACATGCACACTAACCATCTACAAAGGCTCACTCTTGCTGCCCTTGTGGGCATGCGCAGGGAGCCATCTATATATTTGGTGGAGGCAGGTGTGGATGAGGCACACCGAGCACTGGAGGTGCCCATGGGCCAATTGGGGGTATCTTTAGGTGAGGACTTGTCAACAGCAGCTCATGGGTAGGATTCCTGATGGAGTGCATGAAGTAGTTAGTAGGCTCTGCATCCCTGTGATGTCCTTTGAGAGCCCTGACTGCTGTTCTCCCAGTCATTCCTTGCCGCCTACTTATGTAGTACACCTCGGTTTTATGGCTAGGGTGAGAAAGAAGTGGGTCTCTGTGTTGTTGGGTCTCTTCATGGGTCAGCAACCCACAGAACTGGAAAAGCTGCATGCACACTCACACACTTAATTTCCTCCATAGGTGAAATCATGCACTCAGAATGTCTCTCTTGGCACTGAGCTGTGCTGCTTTGGGGAAGAGGTAATATGATAAAGTGAAACACTTCCTCTTACAATCTTCAATGGGTTCAATCTCAGGAGTTTTAGTGTGTGTGTGTGTTTGCTCCAACATTGTATTGGAATTTCTCTGCTTCATTCCTGGACTTCAACAAAGGCAGTCTCATTTGTGAGTGATTGTCAAAATCAAGGTTATTTAAGGGGAAAACAGTAGAACACTCTTTTACCATTTTGATGGTTACTCACAAAATGTGAACTTCTTCTGATTCTGTTTCTAAGTACATACAAAGAACACATTCACCAAATCAATAGCTACACAGCATATACCTTATACCTTAGGCCTTATAAATCCTCTCTAGTAGTGATACCACATTCAGCACAGCAGCTCTGATTGGGGTTATCAAGTGGTTGAACTTGTGGTAATATACTGTTCTTCTCCAGAATTCAGAAACTTTTTTTAAGAGTAAGACTGGCAAAGTAAATGGAGATATGATAGAGACCATGCCCTTGTATCCATTAGGTCTTTAAAAGTGGCAGTAATTCCCTTCTTTATTCCAAGGATGTTATATTTATTATTTAAATCCTTGCCCAAGTGGAAGAACATTTTCATAAGTTTCCACTTGAGTTTTTCCATTATGAGAGCTCATACACCACAGCCCAATGACTCAATAAGGAGGGTTGTTACTCCAAATACAAAATAAATATTGCAACTTTATAGTCAGACAGTAGGGAGAAAGACCAGGGAAGGTGTGACTTGATGTGAAAGAGTTGGGAATACCAGACCACCTGACCTGCCTCCTGAGAAAGCTGTATGCAGGTCAGGAAGCAACAGTTAGAACTGGACATGGAACAACAGACTGGTTCCAAATAGGAAAAGGAGTACCTCAAGGCTGTATATTGTCACCCTGCTTATTTAACTTCTATGCAGAGTACACCATGAGAAACGCTGGACTGGAAGAAACACAAGCTGGAATCAAGATTGCCGGGAGAAATATCAATAACCTCAGATACACGGATGACACCACCCCTATGGCAGAAAGTGAAGAGGAGCTAAAAAGCCTCTTGATGAAAGCGAAAGTGGAGAGTGAAAAAGTTGGCTTAAAGCTCAACATTCAGAAAACGAAGATCATGGCATCTGGTCCCATCACTTCATGGCAAATAGATGGGGAAACAGTGGAAACAGTGTCAGACTTTAATTTTGGGGGCTCCAAAATCACTGCAGATGGTGACTGCAGCCATGAAATTAAAAGACGCTTACTCCTTGGAAGAAAAGTTATGACCAACCTAGATAGTATATTCAAAAGCAGAAATATTACTTTGCCAACTAAGGTCCGTCTAGTCAAGGCTATGGTTTTTCCTGTGGTCATGTATGGATGTGAGAGGTGGACTGTGAAGAAGGCTGAGCACCGAAGAATTGATGCCTTTTAACTGTGGTATTGGAGAAGACTCTTGAGAGTCCCTTGGACTGCAAGGAGATCCAACCAGTCCATTCTGAAGGAGATCAACCCTGGGATGTCTTTGGAAGGAATGATGCTAAAGCTGAAGTTCCAGTACTTTGGCCACCTCATGTGAAGAGTTGACTCATTGAAAAGACTCTGATGCTGGGAGGGATTGGGGGCAGGAGGAGAAGGGGACGACCGAGGATGAGATGGCTGGATGGCATCACGGACTCAATGGACGTGAGTCTGAGTGAACTCTGGGAGATGGTGATGGACAGGGAGGCCTGGCGTGCTGCGATTCATGGGGTCACAAAGAGTCGGACACGACTGAGCGACTGAACTGAGACTTTACACAGGAATTTATTTATTACTTGATTTCTGTACGCCCCTGCTCTAACAGTTGTGCCGTGATAATGCTTTAGGGCTCCAGATATCAATGTCAATCACAGGTCTTGTGGTCAAAAGTTGTTGAAATGTCTGAGTATTCTTATTTCCCTTGTATACAGTCACCTGAGTGAATTGTTATAGTTTCTTTGGGGGAAGGATTAGCAGACTCATTATAGTATATACTTAATTGTAGTGTTGCAAGGTTCTTCTTTCTAGAGAACTCTTTAATAAATGTGTTCTGGTTCGTAAAATTTGGTTAGGTCCAGAAACTAAGCGAGGGAACATGACTTTTTATTGGGAGTACCTCCCTCAGCCTGCTCCTCTTTTATTCTTATCTTTCCAGCTTATAAATATTGACAAACACCCTTTTGGGCTGTCCAGTTATGTTCTTTCTAGGGACACTATATTCCATTAACCATCTCCACAAGTGCCTGTGGGTAAACCCATTTGGTTGCCCTACTGATGTAACTGATGGTTATTGTAATTCTGGCTTCCTGGCTTCAGGAAGTTAAGACCTGTCTTCATCCCCATGAATATTAATGAGCCCAGCTCTGTGACTCCCTCTCCGACCATCATCTCTGGTCTGTAGACAGCCATCAATAAACTTCATATTGATACTGGTGCCCCTCTTCCCATACATTCCTGATGGCTTACATGAGTGGTGTATCCTCTGGTACTCTATCATCAGCTGTGTCTTTTTGCCTCTCATAAAATAGCCATTCCATCTTGCCCACCTCCCTGAGACTTTGTATTTCTCCCTCTATTGTATACTAGGGTACCTCAAACATTTCCACTTCATTAAGCGTGGGCCATTGTGTTCTTCAGGCTTCTAACAATCACATGAACAGCAAATTTGCCATCTCCTAGGGTCCTTGATATTGTTAAATCCCATGTCCCTAGAAAGTACAAAATTAATTCTTGCTTATCAAGTTTTATATTCATATCACCTTATTCATGTACTTGCAAACTCCAATATTGGGAGTATGTCCCTGGCTCCTGCTGGTACATGCTAGGTAATTCTTACATGAAGCAACCTCAAGATATTATCTCTTTTATTCCTTCCTTATCATTCCTTCCTCAGATTGTGCACAGATGGATCATTCTGTGACTTAACACTAATTAATGGTCTGGAAGCCTTGTGAGGAAGTAGGGGCAACTCCTGGAGGTAACATCTATTGCATTGCTGAGATAAGGCCTCTGTAGTATAGGAGAAGTGCTTATGCTTATTAGACCATCATGGCCATCTCTGCAACTTCTGAGAGTTCAGAGTAGTCTGCAGGACCAACATCCTCAGGGATGTGTGAAATTACATTTGAATTAGCCACATAAAAATCATTGCACATAAAAATCATCTCACCACAGATACAAAACATAAACTAAAGGTGTCATGATGTTCAAGCTGGATTTAGAAAAGGCAGAGGAACCAGAGATCAAATTGCCAACATCTGCTGGATCATCAAAAAAGAAGGAAAGTTCCAGAAAAGCATCTACTTGTGCTTTATTGACTATGCCAATGCTTTTGACAGTGTGGATCACAACAAACTCTGGAAAATTCTTCAAGAGATGGGAATACCAGACCACTTGACCTGCCTCTTGAGAAATCTGTATGCAGGTCAGGAAGCAACAGTTAGAACTGGACATGGAACAACAGACTGGTTCCAAATAGGGAAGGAGTGTGTCAAGGCTGTATATTGTCATCCTGCTTATTTAACTTATATGCAGAGTACATCATGAGAAACGCTGGCCTGGATGAAGCACAAACTGGAATCAAGATTTCCAGGAGAAGTATCAGTAACCTCAGATATGCAGATGATAACACCCTTATGGAAGAAAGCAAAGAAGAACTAAAGAGCCTTTTGATGAAAGAGAAAGAAGAGAGTGAAAAAGTTGGCTTAAAATTCAACATTAAAAAAACTAAGATCATGGCATCCGGTCCCATCACTTCATGGCAAATAGATGAGAAACAGTGGAAACAGTGACAAAATTTATTTTTGGGGGGGCTCCAAAATCACTGCAGATGGTGATTGCAGCCATGAAATTAAAAGACACTTAATCCTTGGAAGAAAAGCTATGACCAACGTAGACAGCATATTAAAAAGCAGAGACATTACTTTACCAACAAAGGTCCATTTAGTTAAGCTATGGTTTCTCCAGTAGTCATGTATGGATGTGAGAGTTGGACTATAAAGAAAGCTGAGCACCAAAGAATTGATGCTTTTGATCTGTAGTATTGGAGAAGACTCTTGAGAGTCCCTTGGACTGCAAGGAGATTCAACCAGTCAATCCTAAAGGAAATCAGTCCTGGATATTCATTGGAAGGACTGATGCTGAAGCTGAAACTCCAATACTTTGGCCACCTGATGGGAAGAATTGAATCATTTGAAAAGACCCTAATGCTGGGAAAGACTGAAGGCAGGAGGAGAAGGGGATGACAGAGGATGAGATGGTTGGATGGCATCACCCACTCAATGGACATGAGTTTGAGTATACTCCAGGAGTTGGCAATGGACAGGGAGGCCTGGGGTCTCAAAGAGTCAGACATGACTCAGTGACTGAACTGAACTGGTCTGAAAGGTGACATACAAGCAATGTTGTTGTTGTTCAGTCGCTCAGTCATGTCTGACTCTTTGCAACCTCATGAACTACAGCATGCCAGTCCTTCCTTGTCCTTCACCATCTCCTGGACCTTGCTCAAACTCATGTCCATTGAGTCAGTGATGCCATCCAACCATCTCATCCTCTGTCATCCCCTTCTCCTCCTGCTTTCAGTCTTGCCCAGCATTAGGGTCTTTTCAAATGATTCAGTTCTTCCCATCAGGTGGCCAAAGTATCGGAGTTTCAGCTTCAGCATCAGTGCTTCCAATGAATATTCAGGATTGTTTTCCTTTAGGATTGACTGGTTTGATATCATTGCAGTCCAAGAGACTCTCAAGTCCAAGAGACTTCTCCAACACCACAGTTCAAAAGCATCAATTCTTTGATGCTCAGCTTTCTTTGTAGTCCAACTCTCACATGCATAAATGACTACTGGAAAAACCATAGCTTTGACTAGACAGACCTTTGTCAGTAATGTAGTGTCTCTGCTTTTTAATATTGTAAGTTTGTCATAGCTTTTCTTCCAAGGAGCAAGTGTCTTTTAATTTCATGGCTGCAGTCACCATCTGTGATGATTTTGGAGCCCAAGAAAAAAGTTTCTCACTGTTTCCATTGCTTCCCCATCTATTTGCCATGAAGTGATGGGACCAAATTCCATGATCTTCGTGTTTTGAATGTTGAGTTTTAAGCCAACTTTTTCACTCTCCTCTTTCACCCTCATCAAGAGCCTCTTTAGTTCTTCTTCACTTTCTGCCATAAGAGTGGTGTCATCTGCATATCTGAGGCTATTTATATTTCTCCCAGCAATCTTGATTCCAGCTTGTTTCATCCAGCCCGGCATTTCACATGATTACTTTGCATATAAGTTAAAAAAGCAAGGTGACAATATACAGCCTTGATGTACTCCTTTTCCTATTTGGAACCAGTCTGTTCTTCCATGTCCAGTTCTAACTGTTGCTTCTTGACCTGCCTACAAGTTTCTCAGGAGGTAGGTTCTGGTATTCCCATCTTTAAGAATTTTCCATAGTTTGTTGTGATCAACACAGTCAAAGGTTTTAGTGTAGTCAATGAAGCAGAAGTAGTTGTTTTTCTGGAATTCTCTTGCTTTTTTTATGATCCAGTGGATGTTGGCAATTTGATCTCTAGTTCTTCTGCATTTTATCATCTTGGATTATAAAATATTTTACCAGACTATAAATGTGTTATCTAACAAAATTAATTCAATGAGATATTATGTGTTGTGATAATTTAAATTTCTTCAGGTTTTTAACAAAAAAATCTTATGTACTATATTCAGATTGACTGGTCATATATTTATTTCAACAGTGTTATGCCATTTTCTCTTTTGCTACACAACATGGAACTACATATGGCAAGGATAAAATTTTCTCACAACAGTCATTTAGCAATTAGGAAGAAATCTCAACATGTTCATGTCTTTTTCATTGTTTGATAGCATAGACAAAGCTTACTGACAAGCTTAGCCTCTGTGTTTTCAGTCATCTTTTAAATTTTGAAGCCTTTGAACATTCTTTTGTAGAAATACCATTAAACATGTGTTTTGGCCTCCATTTTCACTGGGTTTTATACAACTGAAAAAAACATGTTTTAACTAATTTTAGTATAAGCATGTGTTTTCCAGGAATGCTATTCAAACAAAGATGAAGTTTGCTGTCTGTATGGGAAAATGGCCTCAGTGTTTTGTTTTTTTTTTAATTTGCTCATCTAGACCCAGAATTTGCCCAAGAATATGCCACTTTATTTTTCCTTCATCATTAAAATCATCCTATGTAAAGACATTTGTATTAGCTAAATTAAAATGTTACTGAGTCTCAAGCATGAAAAACATCCCATCCAATAGGCTTCATTTCTTAAAAACCCCAACATTTCAAAACAGATACGTTGCCAAAAGTGGGGGAAAAAATCTCCCCACACTTTACTTCACAAGTAACTGAACTGTATTAATAAAAATCAGACTCTGCCTTTTAAATTCTTCAATCAGAGTGATGTTTAAATTGAAAAATAAATTGAGAAATTAGTGAGCAACGTGTGGAAGGGCAGGCATTCATCATACCACTGCTTTGAGTCTCTCATTGGCTTGGTTGGCTTCAGTATTTCCTGAAATGTGCACAGTTATTGGTACACCTGTTATGATTTCTAATTTCCACCTTTTATATTGTTTTATAATAAAATCCCACTCATTGCTCCCTATATTGGTTTAATGGCCCACTGCTGCTGCTGCTAAGTCGCTTCAGTCGTGTCCGACTCTGTGCGACCCCATAGATGGCAGCCCACTAGGCTCCTCTGTCTCTGGGTCTCAAATTGTACTTTTGGAAAAATATCTCCTGGAAAATGGACTACAAGTTACCAGTGTTTGGCAAGCTGGCATATCAATTATATTTAAGAGAAGGAATACAGATTCTCCCAGATTCTGGCAAGGTAGATAAGTGGAAATTAGTTAAAGAGGCTTCTACTATACTTTTATCTGGAAGGATTATTCCCCCCTTCTCCTCTGGGTATTATTCTGGGAATGATATCAAGCACCAAAATAAATAAAATAAGAAACTAAATCCAGCAATGGCTAAAACAAATACTACAGCATGACAAAGTTGTGCTTATCCCAAGTGTGCAATGTTGATTTAACATTAGTGAATCTATAATGCAATTTGCCACATTCATAGAATAAATATGGGGAGAAAAAGATGATTTTATAAAACAAGTTCCAGAAAAAAATGGTATATGATGAAATTAAGCTATCATTCTTTATTAGTAAATAATTTAAAAACAATAATAAACTTCAGCAAACCAGGAATAGAAGGTTAGTCTTTAAAATGATAAATGGACATTGAACAAACTATAGTAAAAACCATACTTAACAGTGCAATTAAAAACATTCTCTTTAAACAGAAGGATGACTCCTATAACCATTTCTGTTCAACATAGTACTAAGTGTCCTAGCAAGTGCAGTAAGACAAAATAAGTATACATGTACACACACACATTATTAAGTGTATAAAAGTGAAAATGAAACTGTTAATATGACGGTCCACATATAAAACTCAAGAAAACCCACAGAAAAATTATGATCATAGTATATATGAGCAGTTTGCTGCATGTAAGACATATGCACAAGACAATTGCAACAAATAGAGCTTTCATTGTGAATATACCACTTACAATAGCAAAAAACATTTTGTAAAGAATTTGAAATATACTATTGAATTAGCTCACTTGGAAGATATTCCAACACTCTAATTCGCTTTCTTTAAAAATATATGCTTATTTATTTTTGGCTGTGCTGGGTCTTGGTTGCTGCACGGGGTTTCTCTAGTGGCGGTGAGCAGAAGCTATGCTATAGTTGAGGTGCATGGGTTTCTCATTGTGGTGGCTTCTCTTGTAGCAGAGCGTGAGCTCTAGGGCTCGTGGGCTTCGGTAGTTGCAGTGCAAGGGCTCAGTGGTTGTGGTTCCTGGGCTCTAGAACACAGACTCAATAGTTGAGCTTAGGTGCCACGTGGCGTGTGGGATCCTCCCGGACCAGAGATCGAACCTGTGTCTCCTGCATGGCAGGTGGATTCTTTACCACTGAGCCACCAGGGAAACCCTCTAATTTGCTTTCTTATAGTAAATAGTCTGGAAAGCTAAAAACAAGACAGTAGATGTGTGTGTGTGTGTGTGTGTGTGTGTGTGTGTGTGTATTAACCAGAACTCCTTACAGCTGAGGTTCTAATTGGGATCTTGGTTTTATAAAACATATGCACTGTCGTGAGACTTGGAGGTGTGACTGAATGACATAGGAGTCATGCGTGACATGACATGGTCACCTGTGTATGATGGGAGGATCTCTGGTTTTTATGGAGCAGTCACAGCAGAGCTCCTGGAATGCATACGAGTCAGTTAGCACACAGGCAGCAGTGGTGTTTCAGCTCTAACAGTTCCAAAGCACAGGGGTCCCCAACCCCCTGGCCATGGACCTGTTGGCAGCCAGCCACACAGCATGTGGGCTAGCAAGCAAGTGAAGCTTCATCTGCCCATTGCTGGCATTTCCACCTGAAGCATTCCCCCAACCTCGGTCTATGGAAAATTGTATTCCACGAAACCGGCCCCTGGTACCATAATGTTGAGAACTACTACATAACATAAGTAGGTTTCTCCTGCCTGTGTAGCATCCAAGCCCACTTTTCTGGCCCTCACAGTGTTTTTGTGAGCTATGTAATTAATATATTTTATTGAGGATGCCTAATTTTTATAAAAATAGCTAGAACAAATAGCTGGCATAGGCAACTGGGAAATTTATAGAGTGCTTGACACCAAAATTGTTTGCAAGCAAGGGGCCCTGAAGGAACTGGTGGTCTGGGATAGGTTATCTGCCTAGGTAGATATGAAAAGAGTAATGATCCAGTTGATATTAGAAGATGAAATATTGGCATTCCGTGGCATGCAATGGTGAAGCAGTTGCAGGAGCTGTCACCTGTGGTCACTTGAATTGAAATGCTTTTGAAGGCAATATTTTAGTGGACCAAGCAGCTACTGTTTGGGTCTCAGAGGTCACTCCTTTCCCCAGAGCATTGAGGAACATATTAGTGAGAAGGGCATCTTAAACTTATTCTGAAGTTGCTGACTTGTGTAGGCCACAGATGAGATGGGAAATCCTGTCATTGACTTGGTCACCCTCATTTCAGTGGAAATGATGGGCTATAAAACTGTTCTATCAGGTCAAAACATTTCATCATGCCACTTTGTAGTCACAACTTCTGCCCACTGATCAGTTTCCTATCCTTATAGTTTTATCTTTACCAGAATGCCTTATAAATGGAATCAAATTATGGCTGTTTTAAATGTGTCAACCTAGGTAAAATGGACTGCATTTTCGAGGATTCATTTACCTGTGTGTCTGTGGCTAGAGTTAGTCACAAGAGAGATTATTATGGGAGAGTTTGAGGGTGGAAGTGAAGACATTGCCTCTTTGTAGTTCAAAGACATTGCTAATTGGCTGACTGATCTCAATGGTGTGGGATATTGGCTAAGCCTGAGACTGCCCCAAATTTCCCTTTTCTTAGCTTTTCTGACTCCTGAGTGTGGCATGTATATTTAGGTATATTTAGAGGCCCTGGATTCTGCATGACACTCATGCCACTAAATGAGACCCTGAGAACACACTCAGTCTGCTCTCAAGGGCTCTAGCTTGTGTTTATGCATTATGGCATGTTCTTGTTCTCCCCCAGGTTATACCTAGCTTCTCTTTCTAACTGCTTGCACTTTGGTCTTCAAGTTTCAGCATCAGATGTGA
>SJYO01041145.1:0-10000 GCA_006410555.1 Capra ibex
ATGTCAGGTACCCCAACGGTTCTCAGCCCGTGTTGGCTACCTGAAGTGAAAGTGAAAAGTGGAGAAATGGTGACTCAACCTACAATCGACACCAGAATAGAATATATGGTAAATTATACAAGGTACATATTGGTGATTCTCTAACATAGTTTTAACTACAATGGGAAACAGTTTTCGAAAAAGACGTTAATAACTCTTCTAGTACACTGAAATAAGAATTAAAACGAATATAACCCATAGTGTCATTAACTACACGTTTATTATTTAGTATGAACGTCCGTGTCTTATTGAATGTAAACTAGTAGCACATACTAAGAAAAGTACATAAGTAGTTACACAAAACGATTAGAAGAAAATTCCTAAAAATGTAGGTACATGTGGTCTCAGTCCCAAGAGACCACCAAGTATACTATTTCTTAGACGGACGTTAGGTCCTCTGGATCCAAAATGGGGATCCAGTCCTTCTAGGGGAGCTCTTTCCTTACCGATGGGTGAGGTTATAAGAACGGACCTTTTAAAAGACCTGTCTCCTGGACCACCCGATGTCAGGTACCCAGTGTTTATGGACCTGTACTGACTCACTGAGTGTGAATATTCTGACGAAGAACAGTAAGAATTATAGATTTAAATTCTAAAATAGAGTCAGTTTTTAATATCAGTTTACGTTTTACAGTTTTCAGGTTCTCAGGAATCTTTATTTATTGTTATTCCGTATTACTACTTTCGTTTTTCCTGAGGTGTATTAAATGAAAAGTATTCTTAAAATCTAGAAGTCTCCTTAAGAGTAATTCGACTTAATTTTACGTCCGAAATCAAATCTTACCTTTGGAAAAAACCATAATACAAAGATACAACTCTGACTTTAAAGTAATATATACATACTATATAATTCGTTATGACACACCCATAATTTTAACATAAAAGTTTTGGAAATTACTGTAAATATTCGTGAATATCACCTTTTTATTGATCCTTCTCTTCTACTAGGGTACATCCAAATTACTGTAACGTATACACAACGTACTATCAAAAGTCTAACATAAATAAATAAAAATTAACTTCTTATTGACGAAATGTTTCAAACCAACCAAAAGGAGTATGTTGTTGTTTTTATTCGGTATTCATATAATAGGTGAGAAACCACTCGGACGGAGGGTGAAGGGTGGTAGGGTGAGAGATACAGCAGTGTCTCGAGGGACGACCCGAGAGATACAATATATCGTTGAAGGGTGATCGATCGATAAAACGTATACCATCACCGATACAAAGTTTCGATGAGAGAGTTAAGCAGGGGGGGAGAAGAGGTCGACTCAAGTGTCCAGAAAGGAGATGTAGACACATAGATAAGTCAAGTCAACTCAACTCAACTCAAGTCAAGTCACCGAGTCAGCACAGACTGAGAAACGTTGTGGTACTTAGGGTCGTGCGGTCCGGAGGGACAGGTAGTGATTGAGGGTCCAAATGGCTTTGAGTACACGTAACTCAGTCACTATGGTAGATTGGTAGAGTAGGAGACAGTAGGGGAAGAGTAGAAAACAGTAGAGGAAAAGGAGGTCGGAAGTTAGAAAGGGTTGTAGTCCCAGAAAAGTTTAGTCAGTCGAGAAGTGTAGTGCACCGGTTTTATAACCTCAAAGTCGAAGTTGTAGTCAGGAAGGTTACTTGTGGGTCCTGACTAAAGTAAGAGAACGTCAGGTTCCCTGAGAGTTCTCAGAAGAGGTTGTGGTGTCAGGTTTTCGTAGTTAAGACACGAGTCGAAATAAATATCAGACTGAGAATGTAGGTATGTACTGATGATCTTTTAAGTATCGGAACTGATCTATCTGGAAACAACTGTTTCATTACAGAGACGAAAAATTATACGACAGATCCAACCAGTATTGAAAGAAAGGTTCCTCATTCATAAAAAATTAAAGTACGGACGTTAGTGGTAGACGTTCCTTCCTATATTCGTAGACTTACGTCTTAAGGTTTCTCATCGTTTCTCTCTATTCTTTCGGAAGGAGTCACTAGGTACGTTTCTTTATCTCCTTTTGTTATCTTACCCTTTCTGATCTCCAGAGAAGTTCTTTTAATCTCTATGGTTCCCTTATAAAGTACGTTTCTACCCGAACTATTTCCTGTCTATACTACACCTGGATTGTCTTCGTCTTCTATAATTCTTCTCCACCGTTCTTATGTGTCTTCTTGACATGTTTTTTCTTGAAGTGCTGGTTCCACACTAGTGAGTGGATCTCGGTCTGTAGGACCTTACACTTCAGTTCACCCGGAATCTTTCGTAGTGATACTTGTTTCGATCACCTCCACTACCTTAAGGTCATCTCGATAAAGTTTAGGACTTTCTGCTACGACACTTTTACGACGTGAGTTAAACGGTCGTTTAAACCTTTTGAGTCGTCACCGGTGTCCTGACCTTTTCCAGTCAAAAGTAAGATTAGGGTTTCTTTCCGTTACGGTTTCTTACGAGTTTGATGGTGTGTTAACGTGAGTAGAGTGTGCGATCATTTCATTACGAGTTTTAAGAGGTTCGGTCCGAAGTCGTGATGCACTTGGTACTTGAAGGTCTACAAGTTAGACCAAAATTTTTTCCGTCTCCTTGGTCTTTAGTTTAACGGTTGTAGGCGACCTAGTAGTTTTTTCGTTCTCTCAAGGTTTTTTTTGTAGATAAAGACGAAATAACTGATACGGTTTCGGAAAATGACACACCTGGTGTTATTTGACACCTTTTAAGAAGTTCTCTACCCTTGTGGTTTGGTGGACTGGACAGAGAACTCTTTGGATATACGTCCAGTCCTTCGTTGTCAATCTTGACCTGTACCTTGTTGTCTGACCAAGGTTTATCCTTTTCCTCATGTAGTTCCGACATATGACAGTGGGACGAATAAATTGAAGATACGTCTCATGTAGTACTCTTTGCGACCCGACCTTCTTCGTGTTCGACCTTAGTTCTAACGACCCTCTTTATAGTTAGTGGAGTCTATACGTCTACTGTGGTGGGAATACCGTCTTTCACTTCTCCTTGATTTTTTGGAGAACTACTTGCACTTTCTCCTCTCACTTTTTCAACCGAATTGCACGTTATAAGTCTTTTACTTCTAGTGCCTTAGACCAGAGTAGTGAAGTACCGTTTATCTACCCTTTGTCACCTTTGTCACAGTCTGAAATAAAAAAACCCAAGGTTTTAGTGACGTCCACCACTGACGTCGGTGCTTTAATTTTCTGTGAATCAGGAACTTTCTTTTCAATACTGGTTGGATCTATCGTATAACTTTTCGTCTCTGTAATAAAACGATTGTTTCCAAACAGATCAGTTCCGATACCAAAAAGGTCATCAGTACATACATACACTCTTAACCTTACACTTCTTTCGACTCGTGACTTCTTAACTACGAAAACTTAACACCACAACCTCTTCTGAGAACTCTCAGGGAACCTGACGTTCCTCCAGGTTGGTCAGGGAGGATTTCCTCCAGTCAGGACCCACAAGTAACCTCCCTGACTACGACTTCGACTTTGAGGTTATGAAACCGGTGGAGTACACTTCTCAACTGAGTAACCTTTTCTGGGACTACGACTCTCCCTAACCCCCCGTCCACCTCTTCTCTTACTGTCTCGTACTCTACCGACCTACCGTAGTGGCTGAGCTACCTGTTCTCAAACTCACTTGAGACCCTCAACCACTACCTGTCCCTCCGGACCGCACGACGTTCCGTACCCCAGCGTTTCTCAGCCAGCCTGTGCTGACTGACTTGACTTGACTTGACTTGACTTGACTTACACGACTCTCACGATATAGATCTACTACCTCTTCGTCACTCCAAAGATATATATACGTAGTAAAATAGAAGACGTCCTTTATACAGATTGTTTTGTATCTTATTTATAATAAAAATTTATATGTTATAAACTGGGACAAATATTCTCTCCGGAAAAATTGTACTATTTTAAAAGAAATTACATTAATAAAGAGGATTGTTTTGTTTACGAACATTCGTTCGTAATGGAACTTGTTACGATTCAAAAAAAAATCTGTACTTGATTAGAAAAAAAAAAAAGTGAATAAATAAATAAAAACCGACGTGACCTAGAATAACGATACGAGTCCGAAAGAGATCTATATTACGTGTCCGAAGAGTAACTACACCTAAGAGAACAAAACCTCGTACCCGACGTCTCGCACACACGAAGTCATCCATACCGTGTGGCCGAATCAACGGGGTCCCGGACACTCTATAGGGACCTACTTCCTACCTTGGACAGAGAACACGTAACCGTCCACCTACGAATTGGTGTCCGGGTTGTAGCTTCAGGATTTTTTTTTGAAAAAAAAAAACTTTCCCCTTAAGGTCGGTCAAAGAAGTAAATGTCATCAGTGTCACTAAGTTGTCATTGTCTCACTTAAATAAGTTACCAGGGTGTGTGACTCGTAGGTTACATGTACTGAAATTAGGAGTAAACAACGACAACAAGGTAGTGAGTCAACACAGGCTGAGACAATGGGGTACCTGACGTCGTACGGTCCGAAGGGACAGGAAGTGATAGAGGGTCTCAGACGAGTTTGAGTACAGGTGACTCAGCCACTACGGTAGGTTCGTAGAGTAGGAGACAGTGAGGGGAGAGGAGGACGGTAGTTAGAAAGGGTCGTTGTCCCCGAAAAGGTTACTCAGTCAAGAAGGGTAGTCAACCGGTTTTAGGAACAAGAGGTTTCCTGAGAATACTGAGAAGAGGTCGTGGAGTTTACTAGATCTTTTTATTAATCATACTTTACTAACGGTAAAATTGGTAGAGGACTTGCACGGAAAGAAATAAAATCTTTTGAGTAAAGGTCTAAAGGACGAAAACGAATCTTCTTCCATTCTCAATGTATTCGTAGGTGGAACTCGTCCGACTGGTTCTTTACATAGGACCGGAACCAGAGATCGATCCTTGACCCCAAACACGGTACCCCACTCTTCCACCTCGAGACGTCTCGGAAACACATTAACACAGAAATATCCCATCAGTGCCCAGATCTTATTCGAACTGAAAGTCGGTTTCGTGGAGCACAATAAAAGTTGATAATGTTTTCCTTTACTTTCCCTTATTCTACATCACAAGACCACGATATGAGACAAAAAATTTTCGTCCCACCAATACGTCTCAGAAACTCGTGTCGTTTTTCCAAAAAAAACAAAAAAAAAAAAGAGGAGGATAAATATCGGTCTACTTTAAGAACTCTTTAGATCCATTCCCCGGCTTCAACTCCAATTGACCACGATTTAGGTCCTCTTGACCGCCTTCGGTCCTTCTACCTTCTTCTTCACCTACCCCGACGTTAGTTATTTTAGCTGTGGGAAGAGGACGTAGTGTGGGGAGACTTCACATTGGGTACCGTGAAACAGAAGTCAGTCAGGGAGGGAGATCGGGGTACTCCTGTGCTCTCGTTGAGTCGAAACGGGTGACCCGTGTCCCCACCACCCGGGTCAATTAGACGGGGAACAATTCTTTAACCCGGACGTCGGGTTGTGTGTCCCGTGGTCTGGGTAGGTAAGACACACAAATCCGTTTTCACCGACTCCTAGTGTCAGGTTGTTTATGGTTTCGACGAAGACTAAGGTCTGAGTGAGGACTCACGTAAAAGAAATTTTCATATTAGTCCGAGGGAGGACTAACGTGAAACAGAGTCTAACGTATTATTTGTACGAAAACAAATTTTTTAACAAAACGTAACAGTGAAGACTCGATACAACTACTACAGTATAGACTGTATAACTGTTTCAAACCGTAAAACAAAAATAAAAGTGAGTTCGTCGTAACTTCTTGTTGGACTCTTCACAGTGAGAAAACCTCCGGTCGTGATTCCACTTCCTATAACGTTATAGGTCCGTCTCCTATTAAGGTTTTCTACTTGAAGTTATTCCATGAAAACTCGTATAAAAGGTACCCTAAAATCATCTACTTTTTCTAGGTTTATACCTCTTCCTTACTGTTGGGTGAGGCCATAAGAACGGACCCTTTAGAGTACCTGTCTCCTCGGACCACCGGATGTCAGGTACCGTAGTGTTTCTCTGTCTGTGTTGAATCGTTGACTTGTTACTGTTATCTGTTAGTCCGTCTAAACTAAACCCCTTTGTGACGAACTACCTTTACATCTTATTTTACCTCTCACTTCACTGGATCGTTATACCTCATGTCTCAAAACCTTCTTTAACTTTCACATATCTTATTATCAACGTTTATAAGTTTGTTATTTCAGGCACCGATTTCCTTTTTTTCTTTTGATAGGTTTATTTCTTTTCGTTCATAAACATTTTTGCCTATTTCTAGTTCGAAAACTTTAAGTCCACTGTTACTACGAGTGGCTCTCAACATTCGATACTCCAGAAGTAGTGTCTTTAGAAGAAGGACAGTGGTCCTACACATATCTTCCTCTTTTCGGGAACCCCTATAGCCGAATGTACTTGACCCCCTTAGAATCTAACAAAAATACCGTCACGGTTAATCATCTCCGGGTATTAGGTGTCCGCCAAAGAGTTGTTCTGAATCAAGTGTACTGACAAGTACAACGGACTCCTTACTCGATAGACAGGTCGTCCCTTCAATAGGGGGTTCTACATCGACAATCCTTGGTATACCGACTCCTGCGTGAAGTTCAATTCTAGTGTCTGTTACGATAAACGTCTCTGAACAAGGGGTACCTGATACAGTAACGGACCCCCTGCTACTTTTGTCCGCCCAAACCACCAGCCGGGAACTTTCAGACCAATTACTACTCAAGAGGTCACGGTCACTCGCCACCCGGAAGTCTCCCTACGACACCCTCGATCGAAAACTGAGACCCGGTCTCCGGGATGCACCTGTACCTGGGGAAACTGTACCGACGCACGGTATTTTCTGCCAATGGCGTGACAGGACTCCTTGAAACGACACTACCGAACAACGTCCGGGAAACTAGACCTTCTCTCTAGGATCAAAATCGTCGACCAGTACATATCGGTAGAGACGATACAGGATTACTAATGTCTACTCAGTGATTAAGGTGGGGTACAAGTCGATGTATAGAACTTTCTTTTTCTAGTTTCTTAAACACGTAGACGGAATTTTGGTGGTGTCCATTTATGATAAGTATTAGAACAAATAAGGAGAATTGTAAAAATTTGTGGAAAAAAAATTATGTAAAAAAGTAAAGTGATTAATAAAACGATGTTACAATGAAAACTATTGAGGGATTGTATGACATACCCAGATTGTGGTCATTCAATTGGTCTTAGGGTAACCCTTGTAAAATTAATACAACTTCAAAAACTGCAAACTTATGATGATGTTTTTGTAAAACAGTGTATTTACAGATACACACACAATCAGTGAGCCAACACAGGTTGAGAAACGTTGGGTGTTTGACATCGAACGGTCCGAGGAGACAGGTCCCCTAAGAGATCAATTCTTGTAACCTTACCCAACGGTAAGGGAAGAGGTCCCCTAGAAGGGTTGGGTCCAGAGGACGTAACGTCCGTCTAAGGAGTGGTAGACTCGGTGGCCCCTTCGGGTGTACAGAGATTTTGGGTACTCGTAAATTGTTCCGATTATCCATCTGATATTACCAGTAAGTACACCTTTACCAAAGTCGTTGAGTCCCTTACCTCGTTTTCGGTGCACGAATTATTCTGTAACAGACCTGTGAGAGGTCCCTCCCGCCCCACCTTTAGGACCCTTCACCAAACGTAGTCCTTCTAAGGTCTGAGGACACCCTAGCATCGTATTACCTCCTGTCTCTGTCGACAGTTGCGGTCTCTGGGAAACGACACTAAGTCGTCCCTCTCGTACTCCACACGGGTTCCCCTGTCTTTATGTTTTCTTTGGTCTCCTTATGTCAGTTCACGGCTCTGTACCATTTTGGTCGCAGACCCCTCAGCTCTCTTTTGTCCGGTTCTACTGAGTCCTGGGTCCTTTCCCTACCCACTTTTCAGTGAAGTGAAAAACACCTTTAGATAAGGTTTTTGACTCAAAACATAAAAGATAAACAGGTTGAGTTTGATAACCCTCTACAGTTTTTTTAGAAATTTTCAAAGATACATAAATTACTTTAAGATATCTCACTTACAAATTGTAGGTCCGTCTCTCTCACACACGTGGGATGAATAGAAATGATGACCCCTGTTTAAAGACCGGAAATTAGGATAATAAAAGTCAAATATTTTACCTGTACTATAAAAAGTCTAAACGAATTTCAAATTCAAAAAACTCGTTTCTGACACCCGTTAAAACGAATTTCCGACAAACTTCCCAATTGTCCTGAAAAGTCCACCACGATCGCCATTTCTTGGGAGGGACAGTTACGTCCTCTGGATTCTCTACGACCAAGGTAGAGACCCGGTTCTTCTCGGAGACATTCTCGCGTACCGTTGGGTGAGGTCATAAGAACGGACCGCTTAGGGTACTTGTTTCTTCGGACCACCCGATTCCAGGTATTCCGACGTTTCTCAATCTGTACTGACTTCGTTGAATCGTACGTTGTTCGTGGTTACCAACTGTGTGGAATCCTCCCTCTCCAACCGATGACGGGACATCCCTGAGCTCCAACAGGGGACGACTAGTCCCGGTACATGAGTGTAAGATCCGAAGAAAGGAGACTTTCTCTGAAACAAAGAGAAGGTCTTCTTTTATGTCCTAGAAAGAATGACTTCTCCTCTCGTCCTCGTCAACACAGTCGGTAAATAAATTCGAGGCTCAAAGTATTGGACCTTAAATACGCATTTGGGGTGATGTGTGTGTCCATGTGTACGGAGATGGGAGAGGGGGATACCCCTTGGTCCCGATTCAAATGAACCGTTGTTTTGTCAGACTAGGAACTAGGTCTCTAGAGTGTTGTACTACCACACACATGTCAACCGATCATACATACAAACATACGTATGTATATGTGAACATATGACAATATTTATGTACGATGGGTCCATATGCACGTGTGAGTATTTCTGAGTGTATTTATTGACACCATTCCATTGAGCAATTGAGCGTTCATCCTAGAGTCTGGACAGTCTTAAAGTCTGTTTTATGGCTCTTTACCTAGTTCTCTTCGTGACCCTACAGAGTTCTAGTCCTATTTTCCTACCACTGAAGGGGGTGGAGGTCAGTGAGTGCACGAGACTACTTTGTTCGACGGTACAAAACACGTCGGGATACCTCTCCGGACTCGAAGGGACCAGCGTGACCCCCATTTCTTGGACGAACGGTAACGATTTCTGGGTTCTCTACGGTCAAGTTAGGGACTTGACCTTTCTAGGGGACCTCCTTCCGTACCGTTAGGTGAGGTCATAAGAACGGACCTCTTAGGGTACCTGTCTCCCTCGGACCATGTCCTAGTGTTTCCCAGCCTGTGTCGACTTCGCTGAATCGTACATGTATATGTGTATACCTCTCCTCCCCCGAAGGGACCACCGAGTCGACACTTCTTAGGTGGGTGATTACGTCCTCTGAACCCAAACTAGGGACCCAACCCTTCTAGAGGACCTCTTCCTTTATCGTTGGGTGAGGTCATAAGAACGGAGCTCTTGAGGTGCCTATATCCCCGGACCATCCGATGTCAGGTACCCCAATGTCTCAGACTGTACTAACTCACTGATTATTTGTTATTTACCTCTCCGGGTGTAGTGTTCCTGTTGCCTGTCGGAGGACGGTTGACGGGGGTTCTTGACTTAGGTCGGGGGTGGAGTACACAAACGAACCTTCGTACAGGAAAAGGTAAGTCCGGAACTTCCCTGGTGTCGGGGTTAGACCACTCTGAGTCATAGTCTCTTGGTTTGATGGGACTTGGTAATCTTTACCGCTACATTATTTCCGACACTGTTTGGATCTACGGCATAATCTTTGTCTCTGTAGTGAAACGACTGTTTCTAGGCAGACCAGTTGCGATATCATAAAGGTCGTCAGTACATGCCTACACTTTCATCCTGATAATTCTTCCGACTCGTGGCTCCTTGACTACGAAACAAATTGGCACCACGACCTCTTCTGTACTCTCAGG
>SJYO01041148.1:0-26759 GCA_006410555.1 Capra ibex
GAGGTCATGAGAACGGACCTTTTAGGGTACCTGTCTCCTCGGACCACCCGACGTCAGGTATCCCAGCGATTCTCAGTCTGTGCTGACTCGTTGAAGTGAAAGTGAAAAGTGAAAGTACGTAACCTCTTCCTTTACCGTTGGGTGAGGTCACAAGAACGGACCTCTTAGGGTCCTTACCACCCTCGGACCACCCGACGGTAGATGCCCCAGCGTGTCTCAGACTATGCTGACTTCGCTGAATCGTCGTCGTCGTTCCGTAGAGGAACTTAGGGTGTCGAGTTCTTACTCCCATTAATTTTATGGGTTTGGTTTACCCCTAACGACAACCCTTACTTTAGTCTGACATTGGTTAAAGTCAATATATGCCTATAAATACACAAAAGGGAGTATTAGGAGTGTTTTGAGGAGGAATGGTAAGGTTCCTCTATCTTCTATAATCCTCTCTTCGTCTATATTCCTCTGGAAATATATTTTCAACTCTGATTTTCAAATTTTTTTTTTTTTCGATCGGATTCAAAATTCTTCACACCACTTTCATAAAGTCTTTGAGTTTTAAGTAATATTTGAATTCCTTAACATGACTCTTAAGTCAATTACTCAATGATAACCTTCTCTTAGGAACATACCCTATCTACGGTGTAAAATTAATCTTTATTTATTTTGAAATAAGAGTTTGCTAAACTTTAATGAGTCGGGTTAATTGAACTTACACATCTACTCACCACTCCATGTTTTAATTTGGTTTACTCTGTGAAACAGGTACTATATTATGTTTGACTCCTGTCTCATGAAATGAGACCTATAATCGTCTCTATTTCAATATCCCTGAAAAAGAAAATTCCGCATTGTCGATTTATAAAAATAATAGTAAAACTCTATTATTTTTACTTTGTAAGAATCGTCTAAGGATCAGTCTCCACAATAACTACTTTAAAGATGTCGGAGATGGTGCACCCGGGCCGATCCAGAAAGGCGAATACCGCACTAGAAGGGGCTTCCCAAGACAATAAACACGTCTACTCGTCTTGAACAGTAAAATTTGGGATTGGTTGAAATAGTTACGTTCAGTCTTTGTCTACAGTTTGGTTGTTAGACAGAGAGACAAATCGTAAGTTTTGACCAGTTTGTTACTTTGTCGTATAGTTCACCATCTCTAAGATAGGATGAGACAGACACTGAGTGTAAATTAAAATTAATTACATACACGACTTTTTTAAATGAACGTAGACATTCATTTACCATAAACCTCGAAGTAATAATTGACCACAAATATTATTAAGAAACTTAAAGAGGGATGAACATAAAATTTTCAGTGGATCTCTAGTGAGTTGTCTTAATAAAAGTTACTAAGTAGTCGACTCTTAAGTTTGTCGTGGAACGATTCAAATCAACTTTTGTTTACTAATCTTCCGTAAACTGATGATTTTATAAAAAGAAAGACCTTTACGATTGTATATAAAAATTAACTTCATATCAACTAAATATTATAATCAAAATCCACATATCATGACACAGTTATAAAAAATATCTAATATGAGGTGAACGGATGTAAACGAAAATTCCATGATGTATATTCACTTTGTCTCTCATAAACAGAAAGAGACGGACTGAATAAAGTGATTCGCGTGGTGAGAGATCCAGATAGATACAACGATTTTTACTGTCAAAACTAAGACAAAATACCGACTCATCATAACATCATCACACATAGTATATAAGAAATAAATAGACAACTATCTGTGAATTGAACGAAGGTATAGAAGGACGATACCATTGATTTCGACAATACTTACAACCTCACGTACTTAGATAGACTTAATCACAAAAACTAAAGTATCCTATATATGAGTCCTAACCTTAATGACATTGTATCTAAAAACTCCTCGGAGATATAACAAAAGGTATCACAGACGTGGTTAAATGTACGGAAGGTCTTCACACGTTCCCAAAGAAAAAGAACGTAGGACTGTTTGTAAACAATAAACACAAAAAATACTATTATCGGTAAAACTGTCTACACTCCACATATAGTAACACCAAAACTAAACATAAAGAGACTAATTGTTACAACTCGAAAAAAAAAAAAAAATGAAATAAAATGAAATGTTATGACATAACCAAAACGGTATGTAATTGTACTTAGGTGGTTCCCACATGTATGAAAGGGTTTGCACTTGGGGGGAGGGTGGAGGGAGGGGTATTGTAGAGAGACCCAGTAGGGGCACGAGATCGGGGTTCGTAGGACATAGAACGTAGTCTGTATTTAACCGTTGACCAAAGAATGTACTATCATATGTACAAAATCACGGTAAGAGGGTCTAATAGGATGGGAGAGGGAGAGGGAGTCTCAGGTTTTCAGGCGAGATGTGTAGACACAGAGAAAACGACAGAACGTATGTCCCAATAGTATTGGTAGAAAGATTTAAGGTATATATACACAATCATATGACATAACCACAAAAAGAAAGACCGAATGAAGTGAGACACATTATCCAAAGTCAAAGTAGGTAGAGTAATCTTGACTAAGTTTACATGAGAAAAATTACCGACTCATTATGAGGTAACATACATGGTGTCGAAAGACTAGACAAGTAGACGACTACCTGTAGATCCAACAAAGGTATAGGACCGATAATATTTGTCACGACACTATTTGTAACCCCATCTGCACAGAGAAAGATAAGACCAAAGGAACCACACATACGGGTCGTCACCCTAACGACCCAGTATTCCATCAAGATAAAGGTCAAAAAATTCCTCAGAGGTGTGACAAAAGGTATCACCGACATGATCAAACGTAAGGGTGGTTGTCACATTCTCCCAAGGGAAAAGAGGTGTGGGAGAGGTCGTAAATAACGAACATTTGAAAACCTAACGTCGGTAAGACTGACCACACTACACCATGGAGTATCACCAAAACTAAACGTAAAGAGACTATTACTCACTATAACTCGTAGAAAAGTACACAAACAATCGGTAGGCATACAGAAGAAACCTCTTTACAGATAAATCAAGAAACCGGGTAAAAAACTAACCCAGCAAATAAAAAGACCTTAACTCGACGTATTCAACGAACATATAAAAACTCTAATCAACAAACAGTCAACGAAGTAAACGATAATAAAAGAGGGTAAGTCTTCCGACAGAAAAGTGGAATGAATGTAAAAGGAAACAACACGTCTTCGAAAATTGAAATTAATCTAGGGTAAACAAATAAAAACGAAAATAAAGGTCATAAGACCCTCCACCTAGTATCTCCTAGGACGACACTAAATACAGACTCTCACAAAACGGATACAAGAGGAGATCCTCAAAATATCAAAGACCAGAATGTAAATCTAGAAATTAGGTAAAACTCAAATAAAAACACACGCCACAATCTTTCACTAGATCAAAGTAAGAAAATGTTCACCAACTGGTCAAAAGGGTCGTGGTGAACAATTTCTCTAACAGAAATGAGGTAACATATAAGAACGGAGGAAACAGTTTCTATTCCACAGGTATACACACACCTAAATAGAGACCCGAAAGATAAAACAAGTTAACTAGATATAAAGACAGAAACACGGTCATGGTATGACAGAACTACTGACACCGAAACATCATCTCGGACTTCAGTCCGTTCAACTAAGGAGGTCAAGGTAAGAAGAAAGAGTTCTAACGAAACCGATAAGTTCCAAAAAACATAAAGGTATGTTTAGAACTTTAATAAACAAGATCAAGACACTTTCTATGGCGACCATCGAACTATCCCTAACGTAACTTAGACATCTAACGAAACCCATCATATGAGTACAAGTGATATAACTAAGAAGGTTAGACACTTGTACCATATAAAGAGGTAGATAATCACAGGAGAAACTAAAGAAAGTAGTCACAAAATATCAAAAGATATATATCCAGAAATCAAAGAAATCCATCTATATAAGGATTCATAAAATAAGAAAAGTAACGTTACCACTTACCTTAACAAAGGAATTAAAGAAAAAGATGAAAGAGTAATAATCACATATCCTTACGTTCCCTAAAGACTCACAACTCAATTATAGGACGTTGAAATGATATAAGTAACTAATCGAGATCATTAAAAGACCACCTTAGAAATCCCAAAAGATATATCTCCTAGTACAGTAGACGTTTGTCACTCTCAAAATGAAGAAGAAAAGGTTAGACTTAAGGAAAATAAAGAAAAATACGAGACTAACGACACCGGTTTTGAAGGTCTTGATACAACTTATCATCGCCACTTTCACCTGTGGGAACAGAATAAGGACTGAAATCCCCTTTACGAAAGTTAAAAAGTGGTAACTCCTATTACAAACGATACCCAAACAGTATATGTCGAAATAATACAACTCCATACAAGGAAGATAAGGACGAAAGACTTCTCAAAAATAGTATTTACCTACAACTTAAAACAGTTTCCGGAAGAGACGTAGACAACTCTATTAGTGTACCGAAAATAAAAAGTTGAACAATTACACCACTTAATGTAACTAACTAAACACCTATAACTTCTTAGGAACGTAGGGACCCTATCTCGTGTGAACCAGGACCACATACTAGAAAAATTACACAACAACCTAAGACTAACGATCTTAAAACAACTCCTACAAACGTAGATACAAGTAGTCACTATAACCGGACATCAAAAGAAAAAAACACCGCAGAAACAGTCCAAAACCATAATCCCACTACCACTGGAGTATCTTACTTAAACCTTCAAATGGAAGGAGACGTTAAAAGACCTTCTCAAACTCATCCTATACATAATCGAGAAGAGCTTTAAAAACAATCTCAAGTCGACACTTCGGCACCAGAAATCAAAGAAATCCATCTATATAAGGATTCATAAAATAAAAGTAACGTTACCACTTACCTTAACAAAGGAATTAAAGAAAAAGATGAAAGAGTAATAATACACGGACAAGCGGTAGACACAAAGAGGAAAGTTTTTAACAGACGAGTCAAGAATACTGAAATAGTTAACCTAAAAAAAAATATGACTCAACATACTTGGTAAATATATAAAACCTATAACCATAATAGTCAACGTTCATAAAAAAAAGATAAATCATCCAATCATCCAACAGGAAAGTAAAACAGTCAAGAAAGGAAACAACAACTTTTCGAAAATTCAAATGAATCCACGGTAAACAAATGAAAACGAAAATAAAGAAAACGGAATCTTCTACATAGGTCTTTATAAATTATGTAAAATACAGTTTCTTATAAGATACAAGAGCACATCCTTAAAATACCAAAGATCAGAATGTGTACCTAAAAATTAGGTAAAACTCAACTAAAACATACATCATAGTCCATTACAAGGTGAGAGGAAATCCATATATTAAAAGGGTCGTGGTGAAAATTTTACTGAAATAAAGGAGGTAAATATAAAGACGGAGGAAACAACATCTAATCAGCTAGTTTTCACGGACCCAAATAAAGACCCGAGGTAAGACAAGTCTGGACTATTTCGTATACTGACCTATCCCACACGTAGGTGATAACCAAGAATGTGTCCGTCGTGTACCCAGAGACTGACACCGGTATAGTTTGACTAGGGGGCTGAGTGTTACTCTTGATCGTAATCGGAAAGAACAAGGTCATGAAGAGAGGAGATTTCACTCCCACAGTCACGAAACTTTCATCTTGTGTACCTCGGTCGAACTTGGGTTGAGGGTCCGGAAGAAAAGGTCGTTGAACCCTGGGTTGGGGTAGGAGTCATCCCACCACTGTCGGTAATTCGTCTTCCATTCGGAACCGTAGTGACTGAACTACCTGTACTCAAACTCACTTGAGGCCCTCAACCACTACCTGTCCCTTCGGACCGTACGACACTAAGTACCCCAGTGTTTGTCAGCCTGTACTGACTTGCTAACTTGACTTGACTTCGGAACCGAATGTGGACCGAGACTAGGATCGGAGAGGTAGAGGCGGGAGGGGGGTGGTGGGTCTACTATCGAAGATCGTATGAGACTCTTTCCACACTACATATAAGTGTAGTTTAGGTCGAGAGTGTGGTTTCGGTGACACCCGTACGTCTAACATATCTTTTCGGGGATCCATTCCTGTGTGGAAGTTCTGTACTATCCATTGACAAAGTGGATCAAAGTATCTCTGTCTCCTTTAATTCGTTTTTCTCTACTATCTCCTTAAGTAGAGTTGACTCTCTTATTCTCTTTTTGGGGATTTGTCGACTTCTTTACCTTTAATTGTTAAATATCCTATTTCTTAAGTTTACTAATCATTATTCTTATGATTGACTTAATTCCTTTTCTTATGTACTTGTGTCATTCTTATAATTGTTCTTTGATCTTTTATATTTTTCCTGGTCAGTGTTGACTTCCTACATTAATACCTTTACTTTTTGTGTGAACTTCCTTAACTGTCATGTCATCCACTATGTCTTCTTGTATATTCACTAGTCCTTCTGTCTTATTACCTTTAGGGGTGGACTCTTACCGCTTTTCCTTTTGTTTAAAATTTTTGACTTTCATCAATTTACCAGACACTCTGTCGTAGACCGTATAGTTGTAAAAACGAAATAAAATCCCCAGGATCTCCTTTTTTTCCTAATCACATAGTTTTTATATAAACTACTTTGATACCGACTTTTTAAGGGTTTGGACTTCTTCTTTGTCTTCAAGAACATTTCCTTCATAGTTTATAAAATGGTTTAAACTGATTCATTTACTACAGTTAAAATAAAAAGAGATGATCGTGGATTTCAACTCATAAATCAATTAGGAAATCATATCACGGGGTTTAGTATTGTAAATCCTTAATTAAATTTTTCCTTATGTATTAGGGTGTTTTACTTTTAATATCGTTAAAGACCTTCAATACTTTTTTCCAGATTCAGTTTTCAATGGACGAGTATCTAATCTTCTGTTCTATGATTGAAAGGAGTCTAACCTACTATCTAAGTTACGTAAATATTATTTATATAAGACCGTAAAAGATTTTTTTTTACGTGTTCAACCAATATTTTACATATAGTTTTACTTTCGTTTGATTATATTAAATAGATGTTAAAAAAATTTTCCTTGTTTTACCTTTCCGGATGTGATTGTTCACAATTCTGAATTTTTGATGTAACTATTTCCTTTGCACTAAAACCATTTTACATCCTACTTACCTCTTCCTATCTCAGGTTTCATTTGTATGAGTAGGAATTTACCATTTGAAAAAACATTACTAATTGGTTAAGTCACCCCTTTTACATAAAAATTATTTAAAACAAACATGTTGACATAAGTCTGGTGTGTGTTTAAACGGAACTTTATCCAGTATCTGTATTCACATCTTGTTTTTAATATTTTGAGAATCTTTTTTTTTACATACTCTCTTTTTTTTACAAAGTCGAACCACAATCGTTATAAAAGAACCAGTATTGTTTTTTTAAATTTTCTCTCTCTCTCTCTCGGGTTTGGTCTACCACATCCTTATCCATATACACCTCATGTAGAGAGAGGTGCCTATGTAGTCCTTATGTGGAAGTCTGTGTCTTCACGTACGTCTTGTGGTCGACTCTTACCTGTCCTCATGGACTGGTCGTCTTTTCTTATATATCTTAGTGCGCTTTGAGGTATTCTGTTTCCTTGATCCCCCCCTTTGTCCTCACAATCGTCCTGACCTGGATGGGAGACACTCACCCCCTTGACTTCGTCCCCATACTAGGGGTGTAACCCCGTTAACAGACTCAGTCTCCTCTTTATAAATTCCGACTCTCACTTTGTCGACTAGACACCGTCGGATTTACCTTACTTTTAGTTTGTCAGGAACGGTGTTGACATGTATGGGGTCTGTCCCTGTGTCCAGGGTCTCTTCCGTGTCGTCGACCCTCGACCTCAAATCCTTATCACCTCGTTAGGGTCCCGTTCCCGACGACAACTGATCCCACTCTGTCTAGTTCTCCTACACTCCTTCCTCTAACACCACCCTTTTACGGACACCTCCTTTCGGTCTCTCGGTACCTTCGTTCCACTATTACAACTCAGTACGCATCCCCCACCTCGGTAGTGGTATGAGAGACAGAGGGGTGTGTGGTCGTAGTCGTCGTTGTTATCTCTCCGACCGCGTAGTTTACGGACTGTGTCACTCGATGTCTCATCCTGGGGTGGGTGCCACGAGGAAATTCACTGACTACGTAGTTAGATGTCTCATCCTGGGCTTGGTCCCCTCGGGGAGATATACGGACTGTGCGACTTTTTGTCTCTTCCTGTGGTCCGTTCCCTCGGGAGATTTATTGACTTGCCCATCTAGATGTCTCTTTCTGACCGGTTTCTCCGGAAGACTAATGGTCGATGATCTTCGAACTTTTTTCTGAGACTATCCCGGTATTGAGGACACCACGTCCGTCAGGGACAGGGACGTGTGAACCGTGGTGGTGTCAGGGGTGTTCGGTTCGTCGACACTGTGAAAGTACAAATTGGGAGGGACCCCGTCTCGACGGAGACCGTTCTTTTCAGAACATGGATACGTACGTCCCAGTAAATCCAATACAGGTCGAAAATACTGGGACACTTGACACCGGACGGTCCGAAAAGACAGTACCCCCAAGAGGTCCGTTCTTATGACCTCGCATAACGGGTTATGATCAACGGTATGGGAAGATCTCGTGATATAAAGGACGACGGGATCGGTCGTTGAGGGGACTCATGGACCACGACAGTCTTGGGGACGTTGGGTTTGCGACGTGGTGGAGGTGTAGACCGGAAGTGAACCCGTCTGGGTTCAGGAGGTCCCGTCGGAATCCTCGTTTGTGGTCACCTGCTGGGTATACGTGTCCACCTTTATTTTGGTGTTAACTTTGGGTCCCCGTTACACCGATACCTTCTTCTTGGTATTGGAAAGGTAGTCGACATGTTCGACGTCCAATTTGGGTCTACTAGTCGAGTCGTCTGAGACACGGATACCTTATATACTTTCCTATAACTCTTGAGGGTGTTTTCTTTTGCTTGATCAAGACTATCGACACCTGTAACTTCCGTTCTTACGTGTCCTCATCCTGGTCTAATCTTAGACTTGACTGGGTCTCGTCCAGGTCTCTGGTCGTGTCACAACCTCCCGTAGGATCTCTCTACTCTACCTGACAACTGAGGGTCGTCACTGAGTTCTTTTTGTAAATAATAAGAATACAGAACTGAACAAGACATCTAAGAAAACCTAAAAAAGAAAAAAAGGGGGGCAAAGGGGGGAGAAAGAACATCAACAGTTAAAATAACCGTGATACCTTAGATTAATTCGAAAACTCGAAAAAAAAAAGGACCAGTCAGTGTAAAAAGTAAGAACAACATTTCGAAACGGAGAGGTAACTCGAAAACGTCAAGACACCTCAAAAAAAAAAAAAAAAAGGATAGAAGAAGGAAAAGATAAGAAAAGAGATAAAAATTGAACTTAATAAATTTGGATAACGATGATANACACATATATATATATATATATATATATATATATATATATATAGAAAAAATAGATGGAGATAAATTGAAACGTATAGATAAGAAAGAAAGAAAAGAAAGAAGGAAGGAGAGTTGTATAAATAATCAAAACTAAAGTAACGAAATAAGGGGTGAACCGTGGAACGAAATCAAAACAAAAGGTCAAACACGAAATCAGTCAAAACAAGAATTGACCATTTATATTAAAAACTAAAGGAAAAAGTGACCCAGTTAGATGATATAAAAACAACCTGACAAAACTAAAACGAATACCCACGTATACATATACACATATAAAGTAATAAAATTATTAATAAACGGACTAAAACATTGACGGTAAACAGACCCCAAGTAGAAACGAAAAAGCAAAACCCCATAAACAAAATTAGAGTTACGGTATTGTTTGGTGAACACCTTCGACATCCGGAATTCGGAAATCTCACCCTTGTGACCGAGGTTCCGGGATCTACTGGTCTCCTGATTGGGATCCCTCATAGGTCATCACTCTTGTGTGTATTTCCTTTGGTGATCTTATGTTCTGGACCGTAGTGGGTTGGTGGTTATCATTGTGGGACACGTCCTGTGGAGTAGATTTGGTGTTTGTTTTGTTTTTATGTTTGGGTTGGTAGTCATCATTGTGGGACACGTCCTGTGGAGTAGATTTGGTGTTTGTTTTGTTTTTATGTTTGGGTTGGTAGTCATCTGTCCTAATGGTGGAGTCAGTCGGTTCGGGTAGTCTCCTTTTTGTTTTGTCGTTGTTTTGAGTCGTTTTTTAGAGTGGGATATACTTCGACTGTCTTTGGGGACCTGATCGAGAGTCTCCCATCTTTGGTTTTCCTTCTTTCTTAAGTTGAGCCTTCGGACCCTTTTCCTCTGGAGTTTGTGTCATTCAATTTTTTTTTTTTATTATTACTTTTCGGTCTACTTATGATGTGTTAACTTCCTTGTTTGATCTTTGTGTCTTCAGTTTTATTTACTTCACCTTTATCCGTTTGTTGGACTTTTTCTTAAGTCTTATTACTATTAATTCTACTAGTTTTTGGAACTTTTGTCTTACCTCCTTTACGTTCTTAGTTGATTGTTTCTGGATCTTTTTAATTTCTTATTTGTATGACTCTGTTGTCTTAATGACTTTAATTTTTATGAGATATTCCTTGGTTATCGTCTTATAGACTTCGTCTTCTTACTTACTCACTCGACCTTCTATCTTACCACGTTTAATGATGACTTCTTGGTTTATTTCATTTTTCTTACTTTTCTTACCTCCTATCAGAGTCTCTGGAGACCTTGTTATAGTTTGTGTGGTTGTAAGTTTAAGAACCCTAGGGTCTTCTTCTCTCTAATATCGACTTTTAAGGGGGTTGTACCTTTTCCTTCATTCAGGTTGTCCGTGTTTGTCAGGGTATGTCCTATTTGGGTTCCTCTTTGTGTGGTTCTGTGTATGATTAGTTTGATTGTTTCTGATTCGTGTTTCTTTCTTATAATTTTCGTCGTTCCCTCTTTGTTGTTCATTGTATGTCCTCTTTGGTGAATGCAAATTGTCGACTAGAAAGTCGTCTTTGAAGTCCGGTCCTCCCTTACCGTCCTATATAAATTTTATGACTTTCCCTTTTTTAGATGTTGGTCCTAATGACATGGACCGTTCCTAGAGTAAGTTTTAACCACTTCTCTTGAGTCGTGGTGGTTTGATCGAAATGTTGTTTACGATTTCCGTGAATATATCAGTTCTTTATACTCTCTTCTTTTTCTAGGTGTTTTAGTTGGGGTTTGTTAAAATTTTTGTCGTTATCCTTGTATATATAGTTATTAAAGAAAATTATATTTACCTAATTTACGAGGTTGGTTTTCTGTGTCTGACCGACTTACCTATGTTTTTGTTCTGGGTATGGATACGAGAGATGTTCTTAAGGTGAATTCTGGATTTCTGTGTGTCTGACTTTCACTCGCCTACCTTTATATATAAGGTAAACTTCTTTAGTTTTCCTTTTAGTTTTTTAAATATCTTTGTTTACTGTTACTTTTGTACTGTTGAGTTTTGGATACCCTACTTCGTTTTCGTCAAGATTCTCCCTTCAAATATCGTTACGGTAGGGTGGAGTTCTTTGTTCTTTTCGTATCTTATCTGTTGGATTGAAATGTGGATTTTGTTGACCTTTTTCTTGTTGTTGATGTTGTTTTTTCGTTTTAATCATACTCCTTTCTTTAGTGTTTCTAACCTCGTCTTTATTCACTTTTTCTTTACTTTCTTTGTTATCATTTCTAATTATTTTGATTTTCGAACAAGGAACTCTTCTATTCGTTTTAACTGTTTGAAAATTGGTCTGAGTAGTTCTTTTTTTCTCTATTCTTAGTTTAGTTATTTTAATCTTTACTTTTTCCTCTCCAATGTTGTCCGTTACGTCTTTATGTTTCCTAATATTCTCCGATAATACTTGTTGATTCACCTTTATTTTACTTATTGGACCTTCCTTACCTGTTCAAGAATCTTTTCAAGTCAGAATATTCTGACTTGGTCCTTCTTTATCTTTAATACTTGTTGGGTTAATGTTCGTGACTTTGACTTCGACACTAATTTCAAAGGGTTTTTTGTTTTCGGGTCCTGGTCTCCCGAAGTGTCCTCTTAAGATAGTTTGTAAATCTCTTCTCGATTACGGATAAGAAGATTTTGAGAAGGTTTTTTAACGTCTCCTTTCTTTTGAAGGTTTAAGTCAGATATTCCGATGGTAGTGGGACTATGGTTTTGGTCTCTTTCTGTTTGGTTTTTTTCTTTTGGTGTCCGGTTATAGTGACTACTTGTATCTACGTTTTTAGGAGTTGCTTAAAAATTGTTTGTCTTAAATCGTTGTGTAACTTTTCGAGTATATGGTACTAGTATAACACAAATAAGGTTGGGTTAGAACCCAACCTAACTCATAAGGTTGGGTTATACGTTGATAAGAAGTTATATCTCTTTAGTTAGTTACACTATATGGTATAATCGTTTAACTTTCTATTTTTGGTATACCAGTAGAGTTATCTACGTCTTTTTCGGAAACTGTTTTAAGTCGTGGGTAAATACTAATTTTGGGAAGGTTCTTCCTTGGATGGAGTTGTATCATTTCCGGTATATACTATTCGGATGTCGTTTGTAATAAATAAGAGTTACTACTTTTTCGTAAGGGGGATTCTGGTCCTAGTTCTGTTTCCATAGGTGAGCGGTGATAATAAGTTTTATAAAGACCTTCAGGATGGATATCGTTAGTCTCTTCTTTTTCTTTTATTTTCCTTAGGTCTAGTCTTTTCATCTTCGTTTCGAGAGTGACAAAGGTTTACTATGTCTTTTGGGATTTCTATTATAGTCTCTTAACAATCTCGATTAGTCAATTAAATCGTTTCAACGTCCTATGTTTTGGTAATGTGTCTTTAGTGAACGTAAAGATATATGATTGTTACTTTTTAGTCTTTCGATTTAGTTCCTTAGTTAGGGTAAGTGGTAACGTTGTTTTTATTAATTTATAGATCCTTATTTGAATGGATTCTTCTGTTTTCTTGACATGTGTCTTTTACTATTCTGTAATTACTTTCTTTAGTTTCTACTCTATTTGTCTACCTCTCTATAGAGTACAAGGACCCATCTTTCTTAGTTATAACACTTTTACTGATATGATGGTTTGTGTTAGATGTCTAAGTTACGTTAGGCATAGTTTAATGGTTACCGTAAAAGTGTCTTAATCTTGTTTTCGAAAGTGTTAAGAACACCTTTGTGTTTTCTGGGGTTTATCGGTTTTGTCAGAACTCTTTCTTCTTACCTCGACCTCCTTAGTTGGAAGGATGAAGTCTAAAATGATGTTCAATGTAAGTAGTTCTGTCATACCATGACCGTGTTTTTGTCTTTATATCTGGTTACCTTTTTCTATCTTTACGGTTTTTTATTTGGGTACGTGGATACACATGGAATAAAAACTGTTTCCTCCGTTCTTATATGTTACCCCGTTCCTGTCGGAGAAGTTATTTACCACGACCCTTTTGACCTGTCAATGTACATTTTCTTACTTTCATCTTGTTAAACATTTTGGTATGTGTTTCTATTTGAGTTTTACCTAATTTCTGGATCTACATTCTGGTCTTTGTTATTTTGAGAATCTCCTTTTGTACCCGTCTTGTGAGCTACTGTTTAGTTTCGTTCTAGGAGATACTAGGTGGAGAATCACATTACCTTTATTTTTGTTTTCATTTGTTCACCCTGGACTAATTTGAATTTTCGAAAACGTGTCGTTTCCTTTGATATTCGTTCTACTTTTCTGTTAGGAGTCTTACCCTCTTTTATTATCGTTACTTTGTTGACTGTTTCCTAACTAAAGGTTTTATATGTTCGTCGAGTATGTTGAGTTATTAGTCTTTTTGTTTGTTAGTTTAGTTTTTCACCCTTTTTTTGGATTTGTCTGTAAAGAGGTTTCTTCTGTATGTCTACCGATTATTTGTGTACTTTTATACGAGTTATAAAAAGTAATAATCTCTTTACGTTTAGTTTTGATGTTACTCTATAGTTCAGTGTGGTCAGTCTTATCGATAGTAGTTTTATAGATGTTTTTTATTTACGACCTCTCTCATACCCTTTTTCCCTTGCGAGAACGTGACAACCACCCTTACAGTTAACTGTGTTGGTGATACCTTCTACAATACATCTAAGTAATTTTTGATCCTTATTTTGGTGGTATACTGGGTCGTAGGGGTGAGGATCCGTATATGGGACTCCTTTGATTTAAACTTTTTTTGTGTACATGGGGTTACAAGTAACGTCGTGATAAATGTTATCGATCTTGTACCTTCGTTGGATCTACAGGTAGTTGTCTATTTACCNTGGATCTACAGGTAGTTGTCTACTTACCTATTTCTTCAACACCATGTATATGTGTTACCTTATAATGAGTCGGTATTTTTCCTTACGAAAACTCAGTCAAGATTACTGCACCTACTTGGATCTTGGATGATGTGTCTCACTTCATTCAGTCTTTCTCTTTCTATTTATAACATAAGATTTAGTATATATGCCTTAGATCTTTTTTTCTTAAATAAATATCCCGTCGTCACCTCTTTGTCTGTATCTCTAATCTGAATACCTGTACCCCTCTCCCCTTCTTTCCCATTCTATATGCCTTTCTCATTGTACCTTTGAATGTAAAGGTATACATTTTATCTATCGGTTACCCTTAAACGACATACCGAGTCCTTTGAGTTTGTGTCGATACATAGTCGGATCTCCCCACCCTACCTCTCCCTTTACCCTCCCTCCAAGTTTTCCGTCTCCTATATATATATATATATGTGGATACCGATTAAGTACAAGTCCAAACTGTCTTTTGTTGTCTTGACACATTTCGTTAATAGGAAGTTAATTTTTTGTCAATATCGTCGATAGTTCTATTCTTACGACCTATAAACCTAATACAATTACAAGAAAAAGACAAAAAAATTTACAAGATAAGACAATTAAGAGAAAATAAAAAAGGTGTACATTTTAATCCTTAATGAAAGTTTTAATGTTCTTTTTAATTAAAATAAATTGTCCCTTTTTTAATATAGTAGTTTTATTTATTTTCCCACTTTACTAATCTTTGAAGTATAATCTTCCGTATATTTACCTACTATACATCTATTTTACTTCACGTATAAGTTAGTGACGATTAGACTCCTTATGTTTTGATGTTACACTATGAACATGTGTGAAAATCTTACTGATTTTAATTTTAGTAACTTTTTTTGTTTTATAAACTGACTTATATTTAGTCATCTTTGAGAGTAACTATATCCAGACATTTACATATTGATAGAACCTTTTGGTAAACTGACAAAACACTGTTCAATGTATACTTTGTGTATTAGTAAAACACCCATTTATAAATGGGTTCTCTTGAAATTAGTAGTCAAGTCAAGTCAAGTCAGCGAGTCAGCACAGGCTGAGAATCGCTGGGGTACTTAGTGTCGTGCGGTCCGGAGGGACAGGTAGTGGTTGAGGGCCTCAAGTGAGTCTGAGTGTAGGTAGCTCAGTCACTACGGTAGGTCGGTAGAGTAGGAGACATCAGGGGAAGAGGAGGACGGGGGTTAGGGAGGGTCGTAGTCTCAGAAAAGGTTACTCAGTTGAGAAGTGTACTCCACCGGTTTCATGACCTCAAAGTCGAAATCGTAGTAAGGAAGGTTTCTTTAGGGTCCCAACTAGAGGAAGTCTTACCTGACCAACTTAGAGGAACGTCAGGTTCCCTGAGAGTCCTCAGAAGAGGTTGTGGTGTCAAGTTTGCGTAGTTAAGAAGCCGCGAGTCGTAAGAAGTGTCAGGTTGAGAGTGTAGGTATGTACTGGTGTCCTTTTTGGTATCGGAACCGATCTGCCTGGAATCAGCCGTTTCATTACAGAGACGAAAACTTATACGATAGATCCAACCAGTATTGAAAAGAAGGTTCTTCATTCGCAGAAAATTAAAGTACCGACGTTAGTGGTAGACGTCACTAAAACCTCGGGGGGTTTTATTTCAAAAGGCGACAAAGGGGTAGATAAAGGGTACTTCACTACCCTGGCCTACGGTACTAGAAGTAAAAGACTTACAACTCGAAATTCGGTTGAAAAAGTGAGAGGAGAAAGTGAAAGTAGTTCTCCGAAAAATCGAGGAGAAGTGAAAGTATACAGATGAGTTTCTGAACACGTATTTACAAGTAACATTAAAATGAATGTCATCGAGTTTTAACATTTTTTTTTTTTTTCTCTTTGATACAGATAGACATATATTTATCTGTTACAAATTATATAGACAGATCACCTTTCGACGATGAATCGTCACTTTCATTACTCGATGATTATATATCGTTTCATCTACTTAGAATTTTAGTAATACAAGTCTTTTTCTTTGGTCTCGGAAATACATATTAAGGTAAATATGTTTTTCGTTGTATTAGATGTTACTGGTTTTTTTTTTTCCGTTTAGTCATGATCATTAGTCTCCACTTCTCTCCTTACCATACGTTTCCCCGAACCTTAAGAAAACGTCACTACCTTTATAAGATATCAATTAATACCACCACCAAAGTACTTACTATATATATTGACAATTTTGAATAATTTTACGAGTCATATTTCTATGATATGTATTTAATAAAGAGTTTCAACTATTTACTTGTTTCATTCTCGACCAAGTCAGTATATATAAGTTATCTTACTACTTTCCGTCCCGTCTTAGTCCGATATAGGAACAGTTAGACAAAGGAGAGGGGTTTGAGTTCCGTTCGAGGTCAAGAATCTGGTGAAACTTAATCAAACCTAAGAATACTGATCAAAGAACAAATTGTTTACACTCATCGTGACTAATTTAAGAATGACTGAATCTGAAAACGATCTTAGGTTTCCTAAGAGGAGGATAATCACGGGTCCAGGATCGGGCTTAAGGGACGGAAATCAAAACTAGAACGGAGAGGTTCATGAATTTGTAAAAAGTTTTGTTTAGATACCCTATCCACCTTAAAAATGACTAGGAAATGTTCATTAACCTCTACGTCTTTCTAAGTCTTTAAAAAATCCTGATTTTTAATTCGGATGATAAAGGGACAGTTATATCTTTGTATACACTTCCGTCTCCTATAGATAGAAAAATATTAGAAAATGGTTATACCTTTTCTCATCTCACATAAGAATGGTTTTTTTTATAATCGGTGTTTGGTTCAGTCCCTTGGTGAGACCTCTTTTATTACGAATACTTAGTAGTCGGTGTACCACTTTGAACACTAAACGTTAGGAAAGGTGACTCCCTCACCATGACTTGTGAAGATGGGTTGGGGTTTGGTTCTCTTTACCCGAGGGTATTTTAAAGGCTGGTGGGACTAATAGACCTAAGAAGGTAGAATTTCGTCTCTGTAATGCAACGGTTGTTTCCAGCCAGATCAGTTCCGATACCAAAAAGGTCACCAGTACATACCTACACTCTTAACCTGACACTTCTTACGACTCACTACTTCTTAACTACGAAAACTCGACACCACAACCTCTTCTAAGAACTCTCAGGGAACCTGACGTTCCTCTAAGTTGGTCAGGTAAGACTTCCTCTAGTTGGGACCCTAAAGAAACCTTCCTTACTACGATTTCGACTTTGAGGTCATGAAACCGGTGCAGTACGTTTCTCAATTGAGTAACCTTTTCTGAGACTACGACCCTCCCTAACCCCCGTCCTCTTCCCCTACTGTCTTCTACTCTACCGACCTACCGTAGTGACTGAGCTACCTGTGCTCAGACTCACTTGAGGCCCTCAACCACTACCTGTCCCTCCGGACCGTACGACGCTAAGTACCCCAGCGTTTCTCAGCCTGTACTGACTCGCTGACTTGACTTGACTTGACTTCTAAGTCTGGATACAAAGGGAGGTCACAGTACTGGTGTCTCACCGTAAACCACTTCTTCAAGAGTCCCTGTGGATTTTACTCAAGGGACTTAAGTCCCGTATTTTGTCTCAGATCTAAGATGAAGGAAGGGTTATTTTAACTTTGTAAAGGGTATTAGTGTCTTTATTTTCCCGATGTAAAAGACGATAGGACTTTTATTAAATCTCTTCTTTGGTCCTCTCGACGTACCTCACTCGATCAATACGGGGTGATACAAATTAGACAGACTTGAAGGGGTACCCCTAAAGGAAGTCATTCAGGGATAACGAATTTGACAGGAAATACCTTTTCAAACTTTTGATAATATGATGTATACAAAAGGGTCCCCGTTAGTCTACTGACAGGTCTACGCGACCTCTATTTTCGACCTGTACACAGAGTGCAGTGAGTCAAAGAGAAGTTCGGAATCCTTCGTTAAGTCGAGATGTTCATAACTTCAGTAGCACTGTACAACGAGGGTCTTGAAATTAAACACACGTTCATTTAGTACACTATAAATTTCTACAGTAATTTTCACTTACTAAAGTATAATACTAACGATAAGGACAGTCCCTTCGGAAGATTTTCTATGGTCTACATTTAATTTGAGAGGTTCCCTTTGACCACAACAAAGAACAAGACAGTCTATTATTTTACAGTCTTCTTTCTACTATTCCTTTGTTTAACGAATTTCACCATATAAACCGTACTACCCTGAAACTGCAGAATAAAAGTGTTGGTCTAATCTATTTTAACCTCAAATTTTAAGACTAAATTAAACCGCACAGAAAGGACAGATCTCCGTCTAACTATACCAAGATTATAAGTCATCGGATTCATACACCAAGATTTTATACTGTGGTTTGAAGAGAAAAGATGAAACAGAGGTTTAAGATTAGTTATCAAANCATCCCACGTCGAACGAACCCCGACCACGTACCCCTACTGGGTCTCTCTACAACACCCCTCCCTCCACTCTCCCCCCAAGTACAAACCCTTGCGTACATTCTTAATTTCTAAAATTTTAAATTTTTTATTTTTTTTATTTCATTTTTTTATTATTTTAACGAGTCAGACTGAAACACAATACGAATACAGATAAGGAAAAATGTCCTATTTTGAAATCTATTTTACGATGGTCGTGAATAAAGGGCACTATGAGTCATATCGTCTTTATTGTCATTTATTAAAAGGTGATTTATGGGTAGACCTTGTTGGCTTCATAGAAGTAATAAATTTCAATGTGGTCATACTTATATTATACATTTAACATGTCTAATAGAAACTATAATAGATTGATTTACATATAACTCTAAAAATTCCCTTTTATTACTATTTTTTATATTCCCCAAACTAACTAAAAAATAATTATTGTTAGACAAAAGGACAATTCATGTGTACTGTTTATACAACGGATGTACGAATGTACACGGAATTTCGTCTCTTTACACTAAAGTTTATGGTCATTAACGAAGACCCTAAGGTAATCTCATATTTCTAATATGGTTCATATATGTTTAGATAACTGTGTATACTTCTGAAAGTTCCCTTTTTCATTAGAAATAAGAAGGTACTATCTAGAAATCATATGAGTCAAGGGGGGTTTAATATTACAGAGTAATATTGTCTCTATAATTTATCTCAGTCATATTTATTGAACAAATACTCATCGTTACACAACTCATCTTTAATAAGGACAACTGCAAGACTTTATACAAAACTCTCTCTGTAAATAATGAGATCTACGGTAAACTTTAAACAACAAAGAAGAAGGGTTTAAGTTATAGTCTGAAACCTATAATATTTTGGTTGTCCCTTTTTGGAAAAGGAATAAATACATATCTTAAACTGTAAAAGGGGGTGTTTTTATTGACAAACGTTGAGTAAATACAGAAGTAGTCTCTTTTTTAACATGTTTGAAAACAGAACCTCTTAAAGATTATCAAGGTTTAATTAATATTGTCGTTTTCTTTTTCATAAATACAAATATTTGGACACTTTATTTAAAATAACTTATTATATAGAAAGAACTTTGTGGTTCGTTTTATATATCACAGAAAATAAAGTGAGATTATACTAAACCTCAATAAGACAATTAGTATACTGTGAAATCAGAATCGATATATTTCTGTAGAACAAAAATTTTATATGAGTCATAAACGAGAGATAGGTATATTAAGTATGTACATGCATATAAATAAAAACAAAAAGTAATCTTAGTTCTCTTTAACTGTGACGTAAACTACCGACAAAAGTACTTGATTCTTTCGTTCCTGCTCTACCACACCCCTTTTCGATATACTTTTTAAGGAACCAAGGTCTGATTCAGTGATGTAAATAAGACTCCTTACTATTAACCTCGTTCAGTAAAAATTACAAGATTTACTTCACGTTTTAATAACATAATTTATATAATTCGTAAAATACTCAAATTTTATGTCTTTTATGTATTGTACGTTTACACGTTTGTCACCCTTTTCTACTTACCTAGTCCGTTTCAAAGTCAAGTCAAGTCAGAGAGTCAGTACAGACTTGTAAATGCTGGAGTACCTGACGTGGTGCGGTCCGGAGGGACAGGTAGTGGTTGAGGGCCTCGACTGAGTTTGAGTACAGATAACTTAACTACTACGGTAGGTTGGTAGAGTAGGAGACAGTAGGGGAAACGGAGGTCAGAAGTTAGATAGGGTGGTAGTGTCAGAAAAGTTTACTCAGTCAAGAAACGTAGTCCACCGGTTTCATAACCTCAAAGTCGAAGTCGTAGTCTTGAAGGTTACTTATGAGTCCTGACCCAAGGAAATCCTACCTGACCAACCTAGAGGAACGTCAGGTTCCCTGAGAGTTCTCAGAAGAGGTTGTGGTGTTAAGTTTTCGTAGTTCAGAAACCGTGAGTCGAAAGAAATATCAGGTTTATAGTGAAGGTATGTACTGATGACCTTTTTGGTATCGAAACTGATCTGTCTGGAAACAACCGTTTCATTACAGAGACGAAAAATTATATGACAGATTCAACCAGTATCGAAAAGAAGGTTCCTCGCTGGTATAAAATCAAGTTCCGACACTAGTGGTAGACGTCACTAGAACCTCGGGTTCTTTTCAGTATCAAAAGTAACAAAGGGGTAGATAAGCGGTACTTCACTATCCTGGTCTATGGTACTAGAATCAAAAGACATACAACTCAAAATTCGATTTCAAAAGTGAGAGGAGAAAGTGAAAGTGGTTCTTCGAGAAATCAAGAAGAAGAGAAAGACGGTATTCCCTTCACAGTATACATATAGACTCCAATAACTATAAAGAGGGTCGTTAGAACTAAGGTCGAACACGAAGTAGGTCGGGTCGTAAAGTGTACTACATGATACGTTATTCAATTTATTCGTCCTACTGTTATATGTCGGAACTGTATGAGAAAAGGGTTAAACCTTGGTCAGACAACAAGGTACAGGTCAAGATTACCAACGAAGAACTGAACATATCTCTAAAGAGTCCTACGTCTAGTCCACCAGACCAAAGGGTTAAAGAAATTCTTAAAAGGTGTCAAACACCACTAAGTGTGTCAGTTTCCGAAACCGTATCAGTTATTTCGTCTTTATCTACAAAAGGACCTTAAGAGAACGAAAAAACTACTAGGTTGTCAACAACCGTTAAACTGGAGACCAAGGAGACGGAAAAAAGATTTAGGTTGAACTTGTAGCCCTTCAAGAGTCAAGTACATGACAACGTCGGACCGAATCCCTTAAAACTCGTAATGAAACGATTGTACACTCTACTTACGTTAACACACCATCAAACTTGTAACAAACCGTAACGGAAAGAAACCCTAATCTTACTTTTGACTGGAAAAGGTCAGGACACCGGTGACGATAAAAGGTTTAAACAACCGTATAACTGACGTCGTGAAAGGGTGGTAGTAGAAAATCCTAAACTTTATCGAGGTGACCTTAAGGTAGTGGAGGTGATCGAAACAAGTATCACTACGAAGGATTCCAGGTGACCTGAAACGTGAGGTCCTACAGACCGAGATGCACTCACTAGGGAGGTAGCACCAATAGACCCAGTAATTCTAGAAAATAACATATCAAGAAGACACTTAAGAACGGTGGAGGAGAATTATAGAAGATGAAAACAATCCAGGTATGGTAAAGACAGGAAATAACACGGGTAGAAACGTACTTCACAAGGGAACCGTAGAGATTAAAAGAATTTCTTTAGATATCAGAAAGGGAGATACGAGATTAAAGGAAATGGTCCTGTGGTCAGTGTGACCTGATTCGGGGTGAGATTGCTACAGTAAGATTGAATTAACGTCAGTATAAGACTCCTGAAGTTGTATACTAAAAGTTTCCCCCTCTCAACACTTCGTGTCGAGTCCGTTATTGTCACTGGTACGGAAAAAGTACCCCTCATTGAAGATGTTTGGTCGACACACAAAGACTGGTTCCAGTGTTTGAAAGGACTCGACGTTACTGGAACTGTGTATAAGGTAGTTAACATTACGGAATGGGGGGTCCGAATCCTAGTTTAATTCGGTGGGACACAGTAAGGAGACAACAAAGGTCGACCGTACTCTTAATACACCTAAAGGAGAGGGGGAAGATTTGTACGTTTACGTCAAAAGGGTCCCTTCGACACCAGACGGTCTCGCTCCTTTCTTGGTAACAGGTATTCGCCTTTATTTTTGTTGTACGTCCCCTTTTTCGTAGGAGTACACCTACGTTCGTCCCTACTCTCTGTCGATAGGACTACCGAAAGGTTAAGGACCTCCTCGAGGTGGGAACGAAGGAACTCACAAAACGAAGACTTAATATAAACGAACAAATGAAACCGATTCAATTATATATTATACATTATGGACAAATATTCGTAAGTTTGACATATATGGAAATCCAGAATTGGGAATTAACAAAAATCATATAGCCTCCTATATAATATGAATCATTATGAGAGAGTATAAGAGTTACTTTTTATACCCCCTGGTTACTACCATGGACTGTAAAGATATTGAACCCTCTGTACCAAAGGTCTACGAGGACTTAGACAAGTAAAAATGAAAGTGTTCCCCCGACCCAAGTCGTATGCTGTATAAAAAAAAGGTTTCACCATATGTACCCTGCTTTTACTAATACATAGACGGTCAGTATTGTGTATTTTATAGCTCAATTGAATCTTTGTTTATCTAACTTCATTATGTCATTGAATGTAATAGTCTTTTACTTTGGTAAGACATTTTGTACTTTAGAGGGATAGTTTATAATATAAGTCAATATATGTAGATTACGGTTGAACCTCTAAAAAGAATAATACGATGATACTAAATAAATGATTCACCTCATTCCTTGGTGTTTTGACCTAAGTTATTTAGACGAATCTCGGACCTGGATGGTGTTTATAGTGTAATAGAGAAATTAGTTTACATGACATGATTCTTTAAGGTGTATATGTATCAAGAATCAATGAATAAAAGTTTCAACACCCGGTTCCGAGAATGAACGTCTTGTGATCGAAAGATTATACTCCCAGTGTCCATTTGACAAAAGGTATATGGTCTCGAGTCTATTATAAAAAGATTTAAAAGAAGTAACTAAAGAATTTCTCAAAGAAAAGTTTGAATCTAGACATATCCTTAGAAGATCTCTAGAAAAAGAAAAAAATTAATTACATTAAAAGGGAAGTAAAAATAACCACATACCAACAAAATGTTACAACACAACCAAAGATGACAGGTCGTTTCACTTAGTGGATATACATCGTATACAAGGGAGGGAAACCTAAAGGAGGGGTGAATCCAGTGGTGTCTCGTGACTTGTCTCTTATAAAAAAATTCATATGTGTAAAGTAAAATCATACAGATCTCGTCCTATACTTTCAGTAATAAAGTTATACGTCGGGGTTCACTATGTTACGACAAACAAGTACTCGGTGTAAACACGACACTCCTGAATTTCTCAACTACAGGACGTATTAGTCGGAGGGTTTTCTTTAGGACAAGATTGAATTAAACGTAACGTCTTTCAAAGAGTTTTTGGAAGTATACTACCAACGTAAAAACTTTTCATTTACCAGAGGATACTTTTATACATATAAAGAAAAGTTATCTATTTTATACACGACGTGTATAACTCTCTTTGAGAGAAACTGATTTGAGATATGACGACGACGACGACGACGATTCAGCGAAGTCAACACAGGTTGAGACACGCTGGGGTATCTACCGATGTGATGGAGAAGATTTTAAGATCCTGAGTCGAAGTCGTAGGTAGGTAAAACCCCGGACGTACTCAACAATCTCGTTCTTAGATGGATTCAGTAAAATCGTTTTTAGGAATGGGAACTACAGACTATTCGGATGCACAGACTAGTTTAAAGAGGAGGAGGTGGTTGGGGGTCCACTGTAGATTAGTGGGACTGGATGGAAGTTCTTAAGGTAATCACGATAAATCGGTCTTACGGGAGGATAAGTACCATAAAAAAAAAGAATAATTAAAGGAAAAAAGACTGAGGAACCGATATTTAAGGTTGAAGAGGAAAACCAGAAACCTCAACTCGGATAAGAGAGACGGGACGATGTTTATGGGTAATCTCAACTTGGAACTTATTTCAAAAGGAATGATAGAAATGAGCCTGAAGGGAACATCGAGTCAACCATTTCTTAGACGGACGTTACGTCCTATGGTCGCAAACTAAGGACCCATCCTTTCTAGGGGACCTCTTCCTTTACCGTTGGGTAAGGTCATAAGAACGGACCTCTTAGGGTACCCGTCTCCTCAGGTCGTCCGATGTCAGGTACCCCAACATTCTCAGTTTATACTGAATCGTTGATTTGGTGATGGAAGAAATGATTGGTACCTTGTTCAAAAAGAAAAAGCAAAAAAAATTTCTTCACAATAATAATAATAATAATATAATGAAATGTTATAACATAACCAAAATGGTATGTAGTTGTACCTAGGTGGTGTCCACATGCACACAAGGGGGTAGGACTTGGGGAGAGGGTGGAGGGAGAGGTATCGTAGGGAGACCCAGTAGGGTCACGTGGTCGGGGTTCGTAGGCCATAGGACGTAACTTGGACCTGACCGCTAAGTAAAGTGTATACTACAATATGTATAAAGTTACGGTAAGAAGGTTTAGTAGGGTGGGAGAGGGAGAGGGTGTCTCAGGTTTTCTGAAAAAGAAATTGTTACTACGAGTACGTGAATAAATTTATAATCGAAATCATCTTCTTTTGGTGAATGAATAAATACTTCTAGGTAGACTATACAAAATAATAAAAAGTCGATAGTACTACCAAATTAGTGACGTCCTTCTTATTTTTTATAAATTTAAAATCCTAAATTGTAAAACTGTCGAATAGGAGGGAGTGTCTTAAGGAACCCATACCAACTTTGGAAACTGTTGTTTTCCACTAAGGATCGAATTTTTGTTTTACTTGTACCATATAAAGAGGTAGATAATTACAGGAGAAAACTAAAGAAAGTAGTCACAAAATATCAAAAGATATATATCCAGAAATCAAAGAAATCCATCTATATAGGGGTTCATAAAATAATAAAAGTAACGTTACCACTTACCTTAACAAAGGAATTAAAGAAAAAGATGAAAGAGTAATAATCACATATCCTTACGTTTCATAAAGACACACAACTAAAATATAGGACGTTGAAATGATGTAAGTAAATAATCGAGACCATTAAAAGATCACCTCAGAAATCCCAAAAGAGACATCTCCTAGTACAGTAGACGTTTGTCACTCTCAAAATGAAGAAGAAAAGGTTAAACCTAAGGAAAATAAGGAAAAAGACGACTAACGACACCGGTTTTGAAGGTCTTGATACAACTTATCATCGTCACTTTCACCCGTGGGAACAGAACAAGGACTGAAATCCCCTTTACGAAAGTTAAAAAGTGGTAACTCCTATTACAAACGACACCCAAACAGTATATATCGAAAATAATACAACTCCATACAAGGAAGATAAGGACGAAAGACTTCTCAAAAATTAGTATTTACCTACAACTTAAAACAGTTTCCGAAAGAGACGTAGACAACTCTATTAGTATACCGAAAATAAAAAATTAAACAATTACACCACTTAATGTAACTAACTAAACACCTATAACTTCTTAGGAACGTAGGGACCCTATTTCGGGTGAACCAGTACCACATACTAGAAAAATTACACAACAACCTAAGACTAACGATCTTAAAACAATTCCTAAAAACGTAGATACAAGTAGTCACTATAACCGGACATCAAATGAAAAAAACACCGTAGAAACAATTACGTTTAGTTCTGGTGTTACTCCATGGTGAAGTGTGGTCAGTCTTACCGAAGCTAGGTTTTCAGATGTTCGTTATTTACGACCTCTCCCACACCTCTTTTCCCTTGGGAGAATGTGACAACCACCCTTACGTTTGATCATGTCGGTGATACCTCTTGTCACACCTCTAAGGAATTTTTTGACCTTTATCTTGACGGAATACTGGGTCGTTAGGGTGAAGACCCGTATGTGTGGCTCCTTTGGTCTTAACTTTCTCTGTACACATGGGGTTACGAGTGACGTCGTGACAAATATTATCGGTCCTGTACCTTTGTTGGATCTACAGGTAGTCGTCTACTTACCTATTCTTTCAACACCATGTATATGTGTTACCTCGTAATGGGTCGGTAATTTTTCTTATGTAAACTTAGTCAAGATTACTCCACCTACTTTGACCTCGGCTAATATGTCTCACTTCATTCGGTCTTTCTTTTTGTGGTTATGTCATATGATTGTGTATATATACCTTAAATCTTTCTACCATTACTACTGGGACATACGTTCTGTCGTTTTCTCTGTGTCTACACATCTTGTCTTAAAACCTGAGACACCCTTTCCCTCTCCCACCCTACTAACCCTCTTACCGAAACTTTGTACATATGATAGTACATTCTTTGCTT
>SJYO01041148.1:27494-108129 GCA_006410555.1 Capra ibex
CCAAACAGTATATATCGAAAATAATACAACTCCATACAAGGAAGATCAGGACGAAAGACCTCTCAAAAATAGTATTTACCTACAACTTAAAACAGTTTCCGAAAGAGACGTAGACAACTCTATTAGTATGCCGAAAATAAAAAGTTAAACAATTACACCACTTAATGTAACTAACTAAACGCCTATAACTTCTTAAGAACGTAGGGATCCTATTTCGGGTGAACCAGTACCACATACTAGAAAAATTACACAACAACCTAAGACTAACGATCTTAAAACAACTCCTAAAAACGTAGTTACAAGTAGTCACTATAACCGGACATTAAAAGAAAAAAACACCGTAGAAACATTTACGTTTAGTTCTGGTGTTACTCCATGGTGAAGTGTGGTCAGTCTTACCGAAGCTAGGTTTTCAGATGTTCGTTATTTACGACCTCTCCCACATCTCTTTTCCCTTGGGAGAATGTGACAACCACCCTTACGTTTGATCATGTCGGTGATACCTCTTGTCACACCTCTGAGGAATTTTTTGACCTTTATCTTGACGGAATACTGGGTCGTTAGGGTGACGACCCGTATGTGTGGCTCCTTTGGTCTTAACTTTCTCTGTGCACATGGTGTTACGAGTAACGTCGTGACAAATATTATCGGTGCTGTACCTTCGTTGGATCTACAGGTAGTCGTCTACTTACTTATTCTTTCGACACCATGTATATGTGTTACCTCATAATGAGTCAGTAATTTTTCTTATGTAAACTTAGTCAAGATTACTACACCTACTTTGACCTCGGATAATATGTCTCACTTCATTCGGTCTTTCTTTTTATGGTTATGTCATATGATTGTGTATATATACCTTAAATCTTTTTACCATTACTACTGGGACATACACTCTGTCTTTTTTCTCTGTGTCTACATATCTTGTCTGAAAACCTGAGACACCCTTTCCCTCTCCCACCCTAAACCCTCTTACCGAAACTTTGTACATATAATAGTACATTCTTTGCTTAGAGGTCAGATCCAAACTATGTCCTACGAACACCGACCACGTGACCCTACTGGGTCTCTCTAAAATACCCCTCCCAACACCCTCCCCCCAAGTCCTAACCCTTGAGTACATATGGGCACCGCCTAAGTACAGTTACATACCGTTTTTGTTATGTCATAACATTTCATTTTTTATTTCTCGTTTTTAATTTTTATTTGTTTACTTTTCTAACTTTACGAATTAAATATGTTTCTAAGTCGACAGGACGTGTTCTTTGACGATTTTTTTTTGAATAGATAATGTGAACGAATTCTACTACTTCAGTCGAAATAAAACCTAGTAGTATTATCCATATCCCGGATTACGTTACCCCAACGCGTCATCCATCCTCTCTCCAAACGTTTGTGTCGTATACGTTCACCTTTAAATATCGGTTTCATTGATACTAAAAAATTTTATTACAAAATATACAATTTTTGGAATCGGTTTTAACGACTATACCGATGATTCTTTTGAATTCACTTCTTCTGAATTTCTATATACCAAATGGATTCATTAAAAACCTCCCATTTCTGTTTTGATATTCATTCTAGTATTAGATAATTTATTTAAGTATCTGAATAACGTTAAGTTTTTACACACCTAATATCCGTTCCGACTGAAACTGGTTTCTTCGTTTATATCTTAACTTACTAAAGATTCCCTTTTTTTTTTTTTGTTTTTTGGACATTTATTTAACACATTCATTTATTTATAAGTTTTCAATTCCATGTTCGGTATCATTTCAACTTATCCTTATGTAGGATTTTCGAACTTTAATTACTTGATTAAATTGTACAAATATTATTATACACTAGTCGTGAACTTTTGACAACGATCAACCTTTATAAAAACCGACTTTTGACAACGATCAACCTTTATAAAAACCGACGTTCATTGTTTCTACTGGATTGTCACTGTATCACTTTCACTTTCACTTCAGAACAGGCTGAGAAACGCTGGGGTACCTGATATCGGGTGGTCCGAGGAGACAGGTACCCTAAGAGGTCCGTTCTTATGACCTCTCCCAACGGTAAAGGAAGAGGTCTCCTAGAAGGACTGGGTCCCTAGCTTGAGTCCAGAGGGCGATTTGTCGGATATTAAATAAAAAGGGTGTTTTGACTTGTAAACTTTAACTACATCTAAACCAATTTAAAAAGTCGATACGGTAGTTCCCTGTGTCAGAGAACGGTCGAGTACATTTTTGCCACAAGTTCGTCCTTGGTTCTCCTTTCTCCGGAAAAAGAATCAGAATAGAGGGAGATGTAGTAGTAGGGGGAGGACGAAGACGAGGACAAATAAGAGAAGGAAGAAGAAACCCATTAGTTTTCCAAAACTGTGTTCGTGGAGAATGAGTCTGTCCGGGGGAAAACAGAAAAATAGAGATACAGATCAACGTATCCTTTGTCTTTTACCGGTTACTTTCAAAGTAGAATTCTAGTTGTAGTACATAAAAGAAAATATTTACTCTACCAGTCTCCCTTCATCGGATCACAATCCTTCTACAAGGTACCACGGCGTCATGGTCCTAGGAAAGTAGACACGATGTGACCCATAATCATTCAGTACATTGATACATTGCACCATGTACAATTGATTTAAGTAACACTTTAGTAAAGTGTTCAATGTGTACATAGTTTAGTACATACGAAACCTGGTTACGTCACAACATACAGTCAATATAGAATTATTTGACTTTTTTTTAAAAAAATTTATTCTTTATCTACTTTCCCCTCTAGATAATTATTTTAAGTTCACATCTTTGTGTAGTTTAATTTTGTATATGGACCTAGGATATCAGGAAAAAAAAAGGGGAGGTCCAGTGTTCTGACTAAACAAGAGGAGGTATTACATAACACGCAAATCAGTGAGTCAATACAGGATGAGAAACGCTGGGGTACCTGACATCGGACGGTCCGAGGGGACAGGTACTTCCTAAGAGGTCCGTTCTTATGACCTCACCAAACGGTACGGGAGGAGGTTCCCTAGAAGGATTGGGTCTCTAACTCGGGTCTAGAGGACGTGACACCCGCTAAGAGATGACAAGCTCAGTGGACCTACAAATTATTATAAGGACGAAAATCAGTAGTAAAGTTGTTTAATTAAACCTAAGGAGTGAACCACATGTATTCGACAGTAAGTCTCCACAGACTCGAGAACTACTAGGAAGAACATAACCTATAACTATCTTAGGGTCCCTGTCTCCTCGGACCACCCGACGGAAGAAACCCCAGTGTGTCTCAACCTGTGTTGACTTCACTGAATCGTCGTCGTCGTCGTCGTCGTCAGAAGGTAATTGGTGACTAACACTGACTCCCCGGAGACCTACAGTTTATATATCCATGTCCATATCTATCTATGTCTCTGTATAGTTCTACCTATAGTCTCTAAGAACTATCTCCGTATAATTGTAAAACTCGTCGTATTAATACACAACGGGACACATAACACCTTATAAGTCGTCGGAAGAACTACAAACGGTTATGTATATTGTTAGATTCAACACTGTAGACGTTTATAGAGGTCTATAATAGTTGACAAGAGACCCCTGTACATGGGGTTTAACTCTTTTCATTTATATCTATATAATTGTATCTATATCTATAAGAATTAACTTCCATACTAAAAGATTTATAGATAATGTGACGATGGAAAATAAACCAGATAAGAAACGAAATGTGAACAATATAAAACAATCCGTATGTATAAGTACTAACGAGACAGAAGTACTTAAAAAAAGTAAATGAAGTTACTTACTATGTGACATAGAAAATATTAAAAGGGGAAAGGAATGAATAAACACACACACATACACTCGTACACACATGTACATATATTATTTTGTATATGAAGTTTTAAAAATACTAAAGAAACGGTTGAGAAAATTGACAAATACACTATATAAACTCGTAAATATTGTTTCCAATGTTTAGATATCCTTCCCTTTCTCTACTATTTAACTATTTTTAGACGTAAAGGTACACATTTAAGTAAATAAGTAAAAAACTGAAGAGTCCTACTATTGACAAGTGGAATGTAGTGAGTCATTTCTGCTTTTGTGGAAAACCGGGTCGTCAGTCTTGTTTCCTTTAAGAAATGAACTCTTACTTTCACTCGGTCATTAACATTCATGACGTACGAAAGGAAAAAGTCGTATTATAAAAGATGTATAATTAAACTTTTATTTCTCGAATATAAAGTCATTACAATTGAGTCTTGTCTCAACCTTTGTATTATACGTTGTCATATCTTTTTAAAATTTCGTACATTTTTTTTAGGGAGGGGGGTTGTGTGTTGTTATCTCGATCTACTAACATATACTACTGTAGTAACGTTCTACTTGACACCTAACCACGGTTCCCCTGGTATTTATGAATTCCATGCAAAGACTAAATGACAGTTCTCACTTCGAAATGTCTCTATTCAGTCACACATCGAGAAATAACAATACATTGTTTTGATAGGAGATTGGGAACTGAATCACCGAAATTCGGTGGTAAATACATGGACACTACAACACTCAGTCGTTAAACCTCTCCGGAACAGACCCTCGAATAAAAGACCAGGTGTACCATGGACGATCATGTCGATCCCCACCTCCTAGACGAAGATGTAACCAAAGAAACGGAGAAGATCCTAGTCTGTGTTAATCAATCTTTTTAATTTTCAGATGTATTTAAACTGAAACACTCGTCACTACTGGTCAACATTTATTTATGGACGTATATCTTTATATACAAAAACGTTATTATTATTTAATACTTAATTATATAAAATAGAGTCCTTATATTATTCCCAATCGTGTTTTTGGAAATAATAATGAATGAAAAACTTCATATCAGCTAAATGTTACAACACATTTAAAGTCCACGTGTCGTGTCACTAAGTCAATATGTACGTATATACAGATAAAAAAAGTCTAATAAAAGGGAATATCTAATAATGTTTTATAACTCATATCAAGAGACACAATATTTTATTTTGACAACTAATAGACAAAATATGTCTCATCACACACATATACAATTAGAGTTTTAGGATTAAATATAGGGAGGAGAGGGTAAAAACAAAAACCTCCGAGATTCGAAAAAAATATACAAATACTCAAAGAAAGTCAAAATATTTGTCAAACGAAATACAGTAAAAATTTTTCTAAGGTGTATATTCACTATAGTTTACTATACAGAAAGAGAAAGACCGAATTACGGTCTTTCTGCTGTCATACTATCAGATGGTATGTATAGAATCATCCTATCAGAGATCCAGGTAGGTACAACGACGTTTACCGAGTCAAGGGAGGAAAGGTCACCGACTCATTATAACGTAAAATATATATACATGGCGTAGAAGAAATAGGTAAGGAGACAACTCCCTGTAAATCGACAAAAGTATCGTTAGAAATATATAGGTAAATTTATTAAGTAATATCTCATTCCTCGTCTTTTAAGTATAACAGAAGAGCTATCTACGAATTCTTTTTAAACTATTGAAAACTTAAAAATTTTCATAACCGTTAAATTCACTTTCTCCTCTCACTTTTTCAACCGAATTTTGAGTTGTAAGTCTTTTGATTTTAGTACCGTAGGTCAGAGTAGTGAAGTACCGTTTATCTACCCCTTCGTTACCTTTGACATTCTCTAAAATAAAACCCCCAGAGGTTTTAACGAAGTCTACCACTGACGTCGGTACTTTAATTTTCTACAAACGAAGAACCTTCTTTTCGATACTGGTTGGATGTGTCGTATAATTTTTGGTCTCTGTAATGAAACGGTTGTTTCCAGGCAGATCAGTTTCGATAACAAAAAGGTCATCAGTACATACCTACACTCTCAACCTGATCTTTCTTCCGACTCACGGTTTCTTAACTACGAAAACTTGACACCACAACCCCTTCTGAGAACTCTCGAGAAACCTGACGTTCCTCTAGTTTGGTCAGGTAGGATTTCCTTGAGTCAGGACTTATAATTAACCTTCAAGACTACGACTTCGACTTTGAGGTTATGAAACCGGTGGACTACGTTTCTTGACTGAGTAAACTTTTCTAGGACTACGACCCTTTCTAACTTCCATCCTCCTCTTCCCCTACTGTCTCCTACTCTACCAACCTACCGTAGTGGTTGAGTTACCTGTATTCAAAGTCATTCGAGACCCTCAACCACTACCTGTCCCTCCGGACTGCACGACGTCAGGTACCCCGGAGTTTCTCAACCTGTGTTGACTCGTTGACTTGACTTGACTTCTTATTTCTCTATAAAGGAATGAATTATATCCCGTAGATTGACTTTTGGTGTAGTTTATTATACTTCGTTTTAAATATTTATTTGAAATCTTAACAATTGTTTATGCGAGTTGTAACGATGACATCAAATAGTGATCATCTTCAAAATTGTTCAAGGAGGTTTAAGGAGGTAGGTAAGAGACGGAGTCAGACATACTTGATATGTGAAGAAAGATAAAAAAAAAGAAATGAAATTAACCTCCGATTAATGAAATGTTATAACACCACCAAAAACGGTATGTAAGTGTACTTAGTCGGTACTCACATGTACACAAGGGGTAGGACTTGGAGGGAGGGTGGAGGGGCGGTGGTAGGGTAGGAAGTCCCAGTTGGGTCATGTGGTCGGGACTCGTGGAACAGAGTACGCAGTTTGGACCTGACCGCTAGACAAAGTGTATACCATTATATGTGCAAAGTTACGATAATAGAGTCTAGTAGGGTGGGAACGGAAGAGGGTGTCTCAGGTTTACAGACAAGAAATGACACAGAGAAAGTGAGAGAGGGTATATCTCAGTAACAATGGTAGAAAGATTGAAGGTATATATACACAATTGTATGACAGGTATACTTGATATCTGAAAACTAATAAGTTCAGAACAAGAAAGTTTTGAGGTACACAAATAGACCTTAATGGAAAAGACGAAAAAGACTGACAACTGAAGGTTCAGAAAAACTAGGAGAATCGGGTTCAAGTAGATAAGACACTTTAAAGGAACTGAGTCTTAACCATTTGAGTAAAAGAAAATGGACAAAAACATAACGAAAACTTTAACTTAACATTAATACAAAATCACAGTCAAACAAAAAGGGTGGTCTTATTCACGAGAAACTTCACTTTTTGTTTTGTAATTAGTAACGTATAGACTTTTCATTGGGTCACTTACGATTTAACATCCTNAGGAGAATCGGGTTCAAGTAGATAAGACACTTTAAAGGAACTGAGTCTTAACCATTTGAGTAAAAGAAAATGGACAAAAACATAACGAAAACTTTAACTTAACATTAATACAAAATCACAGTCAAACAAAAAGGGTGGTCTTATTCACGAGAAACTTCACTTTTTGTTTTGTAATTAGTAACGTATAGACTTTTCATTGGGTCACTTACCATTTAACATCCTGAATTGACACCCGAAAATATTTATTTAGGTGTTCAAGATGTAAAATAAAAATTCCCTCGGACTACCAAAGGTGAGTTTTTCAATTATACAAAGAGAGATTTTAAAATGTACTTTATAAACAAGACATATATATATATGTATAATTAATACTAAGACTATAAAATCTACATCGTATTCCAATATGTAACAGAGAAACTCCGTTATCCTGTCAACAGTAAGAAGACCTTCAGTCATTAATAAAGATAATTTAGTAGATAATTGAGTATATGTAGTCGGGGGGGAATAGGTGTCCCCTAACAAGACTCTGAGTGTCACCTACAAGTTTTGGTGTCTATCATGACTTGCGATATATACGACAAAAAAGGGGATACGATTGCCAGTCGCTCATATGTGTCGTACTTATTCGACTTGTTTCCCTACAAAGTCGATGGTACACCCTGTCTCGACCTGTCTGAAGTGGAACGACGAGTCTTAGTATACATTAAATTTTGTACTTAAAAGATGAAGAACTTAAAAGATGAATTGTAAAGACTTGGTGTCAACTGTCCATTGACTTTCTCTTGATACCCATCTCCTCTTGATGTCACAGTCAATCGTACACAGTCGTACCGGTCTACCAAACCTTCTCTGGGTGAACTTTTCTTGTCTCTTACGAAGTTCGGGACGTGTGTCTTTTATCGTGCATAAGTTTTTCTATAAACCCTGTCCTAACAAACTTTTTAACCGAACTGTCTTGTAGAGTCTATTTATTCATTTACCTTGACGTTTTACCTCGTCATCTTATAACCACATTTCTATATGTACGTGTGTGAATGATAAGGTGAACTTATCTTAATTAAAGGTCAGGAGTATACTAAAATGTAATCCGAGAAGAATCGAAGAAGTTTAATACTATGTGTTACCAATTACAACAGTAAATTTATCCACCCTTACAGAGTTCCAATTATTGAGGTCTGCAACTTTCACTTCTTTGTCTAGTTTAACTTTTAGACCGCTCCATTCGAAACTCTACTTGGACATTTAATTCCTATTCTTGCTTTTTTTTTTTTACTTCTACCGAACTTGGTAAAGAGTTGAAAACGGTTATACTCTAATTGACTAGTGTGACGACGGGGGACCCCACACGGTGATAAAGTGTAACACTGTAGAAAAGGTCGTGGGGACATTGACGTCGGATGAGGTTGGTTTGAATTTTACCATGTGATCAGAAAACTAGTACTACGTTCTGAAATTTATGAGTTTATCGTAGTCACGGAATCTGTATTTATAAAATTTGAACTTCGTAGTGTCGGTTCTGTCGGAAGTGTTTGAATTTTGAACGGAGTTCAAAGTTGTTTCAAATATAAGTCATTTATTAAAAGAGTAACATATATTTGTTGACTATAGTTTTTAACAGTAAAGATGAAGAATGAAAAATTTGTTTTCATGGAAGGATCGTAGTAAGGACACTTTACACACCTATTCCACTTAACGAAAAAATCTTTGTTTCATCTTTTACAATACTGATGTAATCAGGGGACATTGAGTCTTGAAACTGGTCTAGGAATAACTTTTAGACTATCTAAGATTGAGAACAGCATGATACTTGTAACATCTCCTTTACCATTAACCTTTGATACCTTATTTTTCGGTAAAATCGTCAAATACAGACAAATCTTTCGTCTTCGTATTTTAAAATGTATTTTTTTCAAGTCATATCGAAAGGGAACGTAGTACTTAGGTCGAACTTAGAACTTACTTTGTTTGTGATTTTCCTCAACTTGTTTTAAGGTTCTCACACCCTTATATTAAAAGTCACTTTATTCGGTACCTTCAATATGACATAAAATAAAAAATGAAACTTTTAACTTTTCTTTTATCAGATATACACGTGAGTATAAAATAATTCTATACAATATAGTCAGATAAAACCCCCCTCCCTAACGTCTACAAAACCTAATATATATATATTATATATATATATATTCAGTATATATATATACTGAGAAAGGGTCTGTTTATATCAAATATTCAGTATTAAACGTTGTAAACGGATTTAAAAAGGGTATTAAAGGTCATTAACCTCCAAGTACATGGAACCAAATCTTTGTGACGACATACTCTAATAGACTTAGAAGGTCTAATTTACCGGATCCTGTTGTGTCTATTTCGATCTTACTTATATCTGTAGAAAGGAGGATTTTATACCCCGACTTTCAGAGGGGTAAGAAATCACAATACGTATATAAACGGACGTCTATATATACACTTAAATCTTATATAGGTTCCGTCCAGTCTTTTATTCAGAATAACTAAACTTAACTTAGGACGATACATTTTATGTATTTTATATACCTTTAACGAAGAGTTTGGAGTCGTATCATTTACGTTCATTTACTGGGAGATAACGATAGTGATTAAGTGTTTCCACTACCGATATAACACGATTTTTTATTATGATACTTCTATTACGAATGAAACTACTTAGACATTCATGATGAAATGAACGTGTTTTATTAGATACGTATTTTTCTTAGTTATATGACCTTCTTTTTGTTGAAAAGGTTTGTCCGATAATAATCCGATATTGAATTAATTTATTGACAAAAGAAAATTCTTCAAGAGAAAGAAAGAAAAAGGTAAAGATATAAAAATTCGGGCTCTGAATCTTATCCCCTCTTGATAAGGTATAGTACATTCTAAGTCCCATCAACCCTACCAAATGACACTTCTTAATGTGCTAACTGTTTCTAGTTTTGTTAAAATTCCGATACCTCATCTCAGAAGACAAACATTATGTATCCTCCTTTCTATCCTCCGAGACGAATTAACGAGAGTTCTTGTTAAAATTGTACGGAGTTCACGTCGGACACGAAATCGACCTCCTTGTAAATTCTGAACAATCCCTTATTTCGATTCTTGACGTTTACAGAGAAACGACTCTTTATCCTTTTGTCTTATCTTTTACCATCTTATCTTATCTTTTCTTTTAATTCTTTACTAACTGGGTTTTATCCAATTGAGTGTTAAATGAGGTCACTCATTGAGTCCTTGATCCTTTTTATGACCCCTTTTTTTTCAGATGCGTCTTCAGGTGAGAGGATGTCAGTCATTCGTTTACCGTAACTAATTATAACCTTTTTTACCGAGTAGTTTGACTTATGTACAATAGAAAAAGTGTTTTAACGTATGTTTACTTCTTTCAGTCTAGGTGGACTTTGATTTCCTTACACTATAAAACGGAAGGTCTCTCGGAAGTGTTTTATATGTTATCTCGTATTGTTAAGGATAGATTGTATTCGACACACTCTAAAACCATTGTGGTCCAATTTCTGTCGACCCCTCTCGCAACGAAGGGGACTGTTTTTTTTTACTCATTTATTTTTCGTCTAACAGACGTTTCAGTATTGAAAAGGAACTTGGGATGTCTTTCCAATCCAACGTCTCGTTTGTCAATTAGACTTTAAATTTTCAGTCGTTGAAGTCTCTCTTTGTCTTTTGTTCGAAACTGAATGGATACCATCTCGTTTTCTCCTTCTTCTTTCTGTACGAATGTTAGGTATACTTCCTTTTAATTAGTCGATTGGAAAAATGGTTCAACGATTGTTGACGTACACCTGATTGTCTTTTCATCACTTGTGGAACTACCTTGTATATTTTCTTCTCAAAAGTGGGTCATTATCCCATATCTGGAATGATCAGTAAGTCCTCTCTCTAACCACCGTCTTGATTTGTTACCTCTTTCGAAGGTTCCCACCCGACCAGACGTTCTTCCCAGTCGAGGGTATCTCTTCTACCACGTTGGGATAAACTTAGGAAGATGAAACACCCGTTTTCGGAATTCCGTGGAACCCCTTCTGGTTTCGTATGTATTTCTGGATATCGTTGTCCTCTCTCCTTTTCTAGAGAAAGTACCTCTACCAAGGAAACCTCAAAAGAACATTTAGTAAACGGTATCTTCAAATGAGTCACAAGGACGAGGTAGACCGAAAGTCTAGTCAAGTCTCCGAACCAGCGCAGGATGAGAAACGGTGAGGTACCTGATTTCGTGTGGTCCGAAAGGACAGGGTTTGAACACCTCGAACGAGTTTGAGTACAGATAGGTTGGTAGAGTAGGAGACAGAAGACGAAAAGGGGGACGGAAGTTAGAAAGGGTCGTAGTGACAGAAAAGGTTACTCAGTAAAGAAGGGTAGTCTATCGGTTTCATAACCTCAAAGTCGAAGTCGTAGTCAGGAAGGTCACTTATAAGTCCTGACTAAAGGAAATCCTACCTGACCAAACTAGAGGAACGTCAGGTGTCCTGAGAGTTCTCAGAAGAGGTTGTGGTGTCAACTTTTCGTAGTTAAGAAGACGTGAGTCGAAAGAAATATCAGGTTGAGAGTGTAGATATGTACTGATCTGTACCTATACATACCTTTTTGGTATCGAAACTGATCTGTCTCGAAACAGATCATTACAGAGACATATCCGAAGGGAACATCGGACCAACCATTTCTTAGACGGACGTCATGTCCTCTGGGCCCAAGTTAGGGACCAAACCCTTCTAGGGGACCTCTTCCTTTACCTTTGGGTGAGGTCATAGGAACGGACCTTTTAGAATATCTGTCTCCTCGGACCACCCGACGCAGGGATCCCAGTGTTTCTTAGCCCGTACTGACTCGCTGATTGTGAATGAATGAATGAATGACATATCGGGATTCCCTAAACTAAATCCGGTATAGACTTACTACATCACCAAATGGGATGAAAGAAGTTAAATTCAGACTTAAACCGTTATTCCTTAAGTATTAGACTCGGTATCGAGGTTCAGAACAAAAAAAGACTGAGATATCACGAAGAGGTAGAAACCGATGTTTATTATATTAGTTAGACTAAAGTCATAACTAGTAGACCACTACAGGTACATATCTCAGAAAACAACACAACAACTTTCTCCCATAAACGATACTGGTCGCACAAGAGAACCGTTTTGAGACAATCGAAAACTTGACGAAGTAAAACATGAGGTTCCGGTTTTAAAGGACAATGAGGTCCATAGAGAACTGAAGGATCAAAAGGTAAGGTCAGGGGATATTACTTTTCCTGTAGAAAAACCCAAGGATCAAGATCTTTCAAAATATCCAGAAGTATCTCGGCAAGTTGAAGTCGAAGAAATCCTAATAACCAACCCGTGTCTGAACATAATGACACTATAACTTATCAAACGGAACCTTTACTTGTCTCTAGTAAGACAACAAAAACTCTAACGTAGGTTCATGACGTAAAACCTGAGAAGACAACTAATATTACCGATGAGGTAAAGAAGATTCCCTAAGAACGGGTGTCATCATATATATTACCCGGAGACTTAATTTCAACAAGTAACGTCAGATAAAACCAAGTGACTAAGGATTTTACAACTATAAGTGAGAACGGTAGAGGACAAACGGGTGAAGGTTGAATGGAACTAAGTACTTGGATTGTAAGGTCCAAGGATCCGTTATAACAAGAAATGTAGTAACCTGAAATGAAGACAGTGGACAGTGTAGGTGTCGACCCGAAACAAAGACGAAACCGACAGAGAAATAAGAAAGACCTCAATAAAGAGGTGACAAGAGGTCATCGTATAACCCGTGGATGGTTGGACTCCTTAAGTAGTAAGTCACAGTATAGAAAAACGGAAAAGTATGAAAGACAGACCGAAATCCGGTAGGACTAACTGGACATGTGATCTCCCGTGAAAAGAAGTCTGAACAAGGGAAGAGAAAAGAAGTGTGCACATGGTCCGAAGGGACCATCGAGTCTACCATTTCACAGACGGGCGCTACACCTTCCGGACCAAGATTAGGGACCCAACTCTTCTAGGGGACCTCTTCCTTTACCGTTGGATGAGGTCATGAGAACGGACCTCTTAAGGCACCTATCTCCTCGGATCATCCGATTTCATGCATCCTAGTGTTTCTCGACCTGTGTTGACTCGCTGAAGTGAAACATGAAACATGAGTAAGGGGAGGGGTCACCATAAAAACACGAATAGTCCGTTTGTCCGAAGGGACTACCGAGTCCACCACTTCTTAGATGACCATTACGTTCTCACGGTCCGAGTCTTGGGACCCAGGCCTTCTAAGGGACCTCTTCCCTTAACGATGGGTGAAATCATGAGACCGGACCTCTTAAGGTACCTGATGTATCAGGTACTCTAAAGTTTCTCAGCCTGTGTGATTCGTTGAAAGTGTATTTGTGTGTGTACGTATGTCGGTTCACCTCTCTACAGTACTTCTTTCCGTCATATCGGTTAGAATTAACAGACCCAGAGTCCCCATTCCGAAGAGTCCGTAGACGGGAAGCAGACAGTCTGATGGAGATTACCAGACCCGTCTCCTACTTCCACCACTCCCTCAATTCGAAGGACACTCTTCTCCCAAAATCTCGTCGTCCTCGTCAGTTACGTTTCTACATCTCTGAACACACAATACAAGTCCCATGTAGTTCCTCTGGTCAAACCGGACTTACCTCAAGCTCTACACCGATCATTCTTCCATTTATCCTCTATATTGACACATTAGTGTGTCACGTTCTGGAACCGGTAGTGATGACTGAGACTGACTATTCTTTTCATAACGTCTTAAGGTTTATCCCTTCACTAAACTAAACTGAAAACGAAATTTTCCTAATAAGTACGACGACTCTTTTCCATTTTAGTCGTACTTACGAATCCTTCGATCATAATTTTTGATCGTTTTCAACCCCCGACGAGTCTTATCTTATACCCGTCATCACCGTCACCTATTTCAAACTTTAGGTCGGTCGTACTATAAGATTACCTAGAGTCTGCACGTCACACTTGCATTGTATTACATAAGTATCTTAAAAGTTTATTATACGTAGAAGTTACTTTTCTTGTTTAGTTATTCTGTCATATCTTAGTAAAACTTTACTTTCTTTCCTATTTTATTGTGACTTCTTCTCGGTCTGCAGTCAAATTTTTTACGAACCTTGGACCATCCCCAAATTCCATTTCATAATTATATAGACAGAATTGATTTGTGTAATGAGAGAAAGTAATTGTAAAAAAAGGTTGAACTAAGTCTTTTATACGTTAAAATACTATAAGTATTAAGTGTGTGACTTTTTTCCTTATAGATACTTTTCTATATAGTCTTTTAAGGTTTCAAATTATCTAGACCAGGAACCTAATCACTGCTTCTTATTATGTTCCGTTTTAATATTCCACACTGTCATCTTGTGTTTGTTCAAATTAATCTACTCATTAATTTCGCCGTCGTTAATTTTAGTTCCTTCTACGACTTAGTGCTTTGACAGTGGATCGTTATCGTAATAGGTCTACATTAAAGGATATATTTTAGTCTCTTTTCTCTTAAAGATTTGTATGATAATAACTACGATTATAAACCGTTTAATAATGTCTTTTACGTCTCTTAATACCCGTCATATAAAATCTTAATATCAATACACAATTTAAAACAAGAGATGTCCCGTATGGAAAGAAAGTTAATATATATATATGTGTTTACAAATGTGTTTACCAATGTTCACAATATATATGGATTACTTGCTTAATGTTTCAGTTGTGACGTTACTAACTTATAAACATTTTATTATTTTAACAATACTGTGTCACCATACCCGAAAATTTAGATACAAAGACTTTGTTATATTTGAACTATTTAATTTCTTACAATTTTAACGTTACTATCTTAATACCTTCATAAGTAATGTGACTTTCCATTTATATTACCTCTTTTTTTTCCATTTTAAAATTTGATATACCGACTTAAAAGGTTTTATGTGGAATCATTTTATCATTTTATATATCTTTTAAACCATTCTTTTTTTTTTCTTTTTATTATAAACCAAAGAATTAAATAAAATCCGTTTCAAATTAAGAAGTCTAAAAAGAGTGTTTAAAAATTCATCGTTACAAAATTTTAAAATAAAATAACATCCTACTCGTGTATCGAACTATTTAAAGATTATTTAAATATACATACGTTATATCATAATAATTGATATACATGTAACAACATATGGTCCAGTGACTTTGAATGAGTAGAACGAATTGGTGTTGAAATATAGGTGGAAGAAGTCTTGAGGAGTTATACGAGTAAAGGGTCGGGGACTGTTAGTGGTACGGTGTGAAATTAAAGTACTTAAACTGACAAAATCTACAGAGTATATCCATATTAGTACGTCATAAATAGAAAGACACTGACCAAACAAAGTGTCGTATTACAAGAGTTTTAAATGGTTACGACATCGGTTAACGTCTTAAAGGAAAAACGACTCTAACTTATGACAAAGTAAAGTGTATAAATAGTGTAAGGAAAATAAGTGTATATTAACTGTATATTATAATACAATCAAAGTTCATAGGTCGTATTATTAATTTTAAAACTAGAGAGGACCATCGAATCGACCATTTTTTTTTTTTTTTTTTTAGGTGGAACGTTACGTCCTCTGGGTCAAACCAAGGACCCAAACCTTCTAGATGATCGCTTCCCCATCCGAAGGGTGAGGTCATAAGAACCCGAAGGGAACACCGAGTCGACCATTTCTTAGACGGAAGTTACACCCTCTGGACCCAAGTTAGGGACCCAACCATTCTAGTCGACCTCTTCCATTGTCGATTGGTGAGGTCATAAGACCGTATTTCTTAAGGTACCAGACACATCAGGTACACCGACGTTTCTCAACCTGTGTTTACTCGTTGAACTTTATTATTTATTTATAATACAATCAAAACTCATGGGTCGTATTATTAATTTTTAAACATGTTATTTAGATCAATTGTAAATAGTACAAAACAATATTTTTCAAAAATACATTTATCTAAAAGATAGAATCGTTGAAAGTTTATACACTATGTCATAATTTTTATCAGTGGAACGACATACAATGTAGGGGAACTGAATGAATAAAATATCGTATTAAAGACGGAAGACTAGAACAATTGGGTAAAACAGGTGTGGGTTTGGGGTCAGAGACCGTTCGAGGTTATACAAGAGACATTAATACTTGAGAAACGAGAATAAAAACAAAATCTAAAGTGTACATTCACTTTAGTATGTAATAACCAGAAAGAGACAGACTGAATAAAGTGAATTGTATTACAGGAGCTCCTGTCACAACGGTGTTTACCATCTAAGGGAAGAAAAAGTACCAACTTATAAAAAGGTGACACACACACACACACACAGAGTGTACATGTAATAGGTGTGTAGGTAACTACCTGTGATGCCAACAGAGGTGTAGAACCGATAACATTTATTACGACGTCACTTGTACCCTCACGTATCTGGAAACGTTCAATCACAAAAGAAAAAGATATTTATTTTGGGGCCTTTGTTCTAACGACTTAGTATACCATCAAAACAAAAATTAACAGACTTTTTAGGGGTATGAGAAAAGGAACAACCGACGTGGTTAAATGTAAGGGTACTTGTTACTTACTGTTAAGGGAAAAGAGATATACGATCGGTTGAGAACGATAAAGAAAAGCTGTTATCGGTAAGACTGTCCACACTCCATTATAGTGATAAAACTAAACATAAAGGGAGTAATAATCACTACCAGTCGTGGAATATACATGGACAATCGGTAAACATACAGACGAAACCCTTTTACAGATAAGTCCAGGTAAAGGGTTAAAAATCAGTGTAAAAAACTATGGAATATCAAGTCTACCAACCTTTTGTTTAGATGGATGTCACGTCCTCTGGGTCCAAACTAGGGACCCAACCCTTCTAGGAGACCTCTTCCCTTACCGATGGGTGAGGTCATAAGAACGGATCTTTTAAGGTACCTGTCTCCTCGGACCATAGATGTCAGATATCCCAACGTTCCTCAGCTTGTACTGACTCACTGAAAGTGAAACTAAAAACGATACCTCAACATACTCAGAAAGTATGTAAAATCTATAATTGGGGAATAGTTTATATTCCAAAAGTCTATAAAAGAGGGTAATACAAAGGAAAAGTAAAACAACTACCTAAGGAAACGACACGTCTTCGAAAAATCAAAGTGGAACAGGAGTCAGTCAAGTCAGTGAGTCAACATAGACTGAGAAACTCTGGGGTACCTGACGTCGTACGGTCCGAAGGGACAGGAATTAGTAGAGGACCTTGAACGAGTTTAAGTACAGGTAGTTCAGACACTACGGTAGACTGGTAGAGTAGGAGACAACAGGGGAAGAGGAGGACGGAAGTTAGAACGGGACGTCACGAATAACCAGAAAACCGATTCTAGTTCACACCTAGAACAGGATGAACAAATAAAAACGAAAACAACAGAACTGGAAACCACAGTTTAGACTCTTTGGGTGATCAGTGTTCTCGGTCTACTAGTTCTCCAAAGGAAATCCATTTTCGGAGAATTTGGTCCCGTGGTATACATATTTAACTCCGTGAACTGTGTTCAATTTCGGGGGGAGATCCTGTATCACCCCGAGACCTCACGATGTATCCTCTCGGTTTCCATCGAGAACGGACAGATACTAGAGACCTTTTCCAAGGGTAATCGGGAGTCTACACACAAATTAGTCTCCGGACGAGGTGTTCGTCGTAGATACTTCTATCCGATTATCCGGAGAAAGAGTCTTTCTAACCCGAGGAACCAGGTAACGAAGAGTGACAAAGACCTCCCACCAAGGGATGAATATAACTTTCGTACTCCTCTTCCCCTGTTGTCTCCTACTCTACCAACCTACTGTAGTGGCTGAGTTACCTGTACTCAAACTCGTGCAAGACCCTCTGTCACTACCAATCCCTTCGGACCACACGACGTCAGGTACTCCAGCGTTCCTCAGTCTGTGTTGACTTGACTTGACTCCCACCATCGGGAAATTACTGAGAAAGGAACAATCAATGTTAGAACACTGTAGACACACCCACACACCTTCGGTAGTCTTGGTCGACTAGATCACAACAGGGGACCGTCGTCGGTGTTTTGAGTTCCACAGACTGGAACTCAAAGTCTATGTTCCTATGTTCGGGGACCGTCCATATGTTCGGGGAAAGACCCTATGTCACCACTTGACGTCTCCGTCTTCCTCTTCCGTTGTAACACAGGTGGTCGGAGACAGGAGACTCTCCTCGAGGTTTCCGAGGATCCCTAATAACGGAGAATGATCCGGGACCCCCTTTCACCTCTTAGGGTCCCTACCCCCTCGGACCACCCGACGGTAGATACCCCAGTGTGTCTCAGTCTGTACTGACTTCGTTGAATCGTCGACGTCGTCGTCGTCTGGGACCACCTTCGTCAACAAATCTTTGAGAAGGACGTAACCAATGTCAGGATACCCTAGGAGATCGTACTCGAGACGACCGGTGGTCTCGATTCTTTAGATCTCTATTATGGGTCTATCGTCAGTGTTTACAGTCCCGTGGTCTCCTCCAATGTGTGTGGAAAAGTCCTATATGGACTTCGAACTGGTGTCGTCGTCTTTTCACACTTCAACTAGGGATGACCCAACTGGGGGTAGGAATCACCTGGGGATCAATACACAGTTTGATCTACAGACGGACACACAAGTGACGAAACTCTATTCGTGTATTCGGTGAAATTGTATGTCAAACACGCTGAGACGAAGAAACGAACCAGAACCATCCTCACTCCTACTCGTACGACAGAGATCCTTGATAAAGGAACCAAGAGAGATTGGACAACCCAGAACCCCTATCCTCGGGGTAAACAAAAGTTTCGATCTTTAAACCCCCCTGAATTGGAGAGCGTCCACGTCTGAGAATTTTCGACACCGCGGGTCACACCCTAGGTTTGAGATGGTGAGGAGTACCTCTTTGAGGTCCCACTCAAAGGAGGTCCACCACACAGTCAACACGACCCCAACCAATCACAAATAGTCCACTAGAACAGAGTAGGAGAGGATGGACGAATATACACACACGCACACAAAAAAAGAGTAAAAGGAGTACATATTCTCACCGAGCTTATTAAAAATTCAAAAAAGTCTCCATTGACAGGGATACATCGTCTTATAAACCACATAAACACCTTCCTTCACTCAAGTTCCAGAAAAACACAATGGTTGAAGTTGACCTTGGACATAGTGTGAATTAAAAAGGGAAGTAGACAGTTATCTGTAAATCTACAAAAGTACAGAACCGATAACACTTATCACGACTTTATTTGTTTTGTCAGAATTTTTGAGAAGTTTTAGGACTAAGTTAGGAAAATCTATATATACCTCTTCACCCTAACGACCTAATACACCCCATCAAGATAAAAATTAAAAAACGTCTTGCAGGAGTGACGAAAGGCATCTCCGACTTGAAAAAACTAAGGTGGTTGTCACGTGTCCACCAGGTCAAAGAGGTGTAGGAAGGTTGTGAACTGAAAACAAAAAATTATCATCGGTAGGACTATCTACTCTCCACCATAGAGTAACACCAAAACTAAACGTAAAGGTACTACGAGTCACTACAACTTGAAAAAAGGTATATGAACAGAAAAACATACAGAAGGAATTTCATTACTGAGAGTTCAAGAATCGGGTAAAAGGTTAACTAAATGTTTACAACAAAGATGACTCAATATCCTCAAAGAATATACAATATTTCTAATTCTAGAATAATCTATTTACAAAACGTTCATAAAGGAGAGTAAGATATCCGACAAAATAGTAAACCAACTAATAAATGACACGTCTTCCCTTATTTTTAATAATATTAATTTTAACTTTCCCTATAAGACTATTCGTCTACACCCTTAATTTATAAAATATAATATAATTATTAAAATTTAACAGTTTATCCATTAAACTTTCTACTATATACGTTAATATTATTATCGTAATTTTCAGATTCTTGTTTGAGTAATGTAACATTATTATGGAACTCAAAAAATCTTCGTGTAATAAAAGGAATTTGGTGTTGGGTTTATAGTCAATCTGAAGGTTGAAACTCCGTTATCCTTGAAGCGTATAATATATATGATAAACTTAAAACTGTTATTGTAACTTTCGATGTTTTACATAAAATTCTTCAACCATTATGAGTTTATAGGTTTGAGTGGTGTGATATCTTGTGCCGAACGGTGTTTTTGTTACTTTTTTTTTTTTGAAAAATTTGATGGGTTTATTATAAATATACATGTATATGTATATATACATATATATATATGTATATATATATGGGTGTAGAATATATTTCTTTTTTATATTTACATCCGGTAGTATAGTAGTTCGATGATTTGTTTTTAGTATATGATCTTAGTTATCAATGTCTTTCTATAAAACTTTTTTGGGTTGTGAAAGAGTCATGATTGACACTTATCTCTCTTTAGAAAAATTGAACTATTTCTATATATGTTTTTAATGTATATACAGTGTAAAATTCCACTTTTAGAACTTTAAAAGGGTGAACTTAGTCCCTGTTCCGTTCTATAAGAGTAGTAAGGAAAAGTTTTGATATGGTAATTCATAATCGATTACGTCACTCTGAGTTTTTCTTTATGTACTATATGTCTACCCCTTCCTTTTTTATTTTAATAGAAATAAGTGTTTACTGTACTAGAAGAGACGTTTTTTAGGTTTTTTTAACTGGGTTCTTTGAGGAGCGTGGTTATACACTAAGTAATATCCTTCGTTTCTCCCTATTTATGCTCTTGTCTCCTAAAAATCCAATCGTTTTTACGAGATACTATATTATCACTACCTATATACAGGGACATGGAAACAGGTTTGTGTCTTATATGTCGTGGTTCCCACTTTGGATTCCATCTGATAACGGAAACGGACTAATATTACGCAGCTACATCCAAGTAGGTAAAATTGGTTACATGAATGGTGAGACTGACTCCTACAACTATCACCTTTTTTCGAGACGTACACACCTCCGTCTTTCGGATACCTTTAGAGACACGAAAAGGGAAAGACTTTGCCGAGATTTTATTATCAGAAAAAAACAAAAAGTTAATATGAAATCCTCTATTTTACTTATAGGTCTGTTACATAATGAATACAATATCCGGGTCATTAGTCTGCCGACTCAGTAATCCTTCAAGATCAAAATGAAAAAATTCCTTGGAAGCATGACAAGATAGATCACCGACATAGTCAAATGTAGGGGTGGTCGTTATGTTTACTCCTAAGGGAAAAGGAGTGTGAGGGAGGTCGTGAATAAAAAACATCTAAAAAACTACTACCGGTAAGACTGGTTATACTCTACTATGGAGTAACATCAACACTAAAGATAAAGAGATTATTAAACACTATAGCACGTAAAAAAGTGAACGGAGAAGGAATCTCTTTACAGACAAATCCAGAAGACGGGTAAAAAACTAACCTCTGAACCTTTATACGAACAAATGGAGAGATCGACATATATTAAATTTATATTTAATTTTTTGTGACTCGTAATCATACCGAATTCAAATAGTTTATAGAATACAAAATAATAGTAAGTGGTGAGAACTCAATACTAGTAATAAGGGTACTGGTTATTATTACATGGATAATTTGAATAGTAGAACCATTTATGTGATTATAGGACATGAAAAGAGGAATGATTTCTTGTATAAAAAAAAATATTATAGTAAATAGAAAGGAACGACACATATCTTGATTTAAATTTAGGATTAAAGTATCCGTTTTATGTTTTTTCTTAACATGTATGTAGTTGTTATGAAGTACTCCTTCATTCATTGTGTTCATCTTTAAATTAAAAAGGTCGACCTTCCTAGACCCTGTATACCAGTTTATTTTTCACAGGAGAATAATTTTTATTATTATTACCGGAGACTTCGATTATATTAAAACTTATGGAAGTTTTATTGAAATATATAAACATATACGTATACATACTTAGATACATAAATATATACATTTATATATGTGTACATGTGTCTTTACCGAAGTAGAGTAAAAATTTATCTTCTTTGTAAATAAAGTTTCTGATGTTTATATTTAATCTAGAGAATATATCAAATTCACACTAAAAATATCATTTATTTAAGAATTTATACAAACCGAACACATATTATTTTACGTTACATTTACTTAAATATATAGTTTAATGTCAAATAACGAAAATTTAAAACCATAAGTAGTAATAGTGGTTTCCTTTAATAATTTTAAAGATCAAGACCGAAGTATAGAAAAATTAATATAGAATTTCTGACGTGACTTTCACTAAAAGAATTAACAGTAAAGTGAAACAATAAAAGTTGTTACTAAGAAAAATTTTAGAATTTAGTCTCCATGAATAAATTAGGACCCAACCTTTCTAGGGGACCTCTTCCCATACCGTTGGGTAAGGTCATAAGGACAGAGCTCTTAAGGTACCTGTCCCCTCGGACCACCCGATGCTAGGTACCCCAGTGTTTCTTAACATGTACTGACTTTACTGAATCGTGTATACGTGAATGAATTATAATTATACATCTAGGGTCCATTCGGTAGCTTATAGACTCAAACCTCAATAGTAAGTCCTGCACGTATTTAGGTAAGGTGGTCTATTCCCGTAGTTTCATCTTATCAAATCATCTTACTACTTCTGAATGTGGTTTGATCTAACATTTTTAACAGTCTTAAACGATCCTTCTCTACACTTCCTATCTCTACTGGTATATCTTCCTCTTTAATCATTATCTTTTCTTTCCGTTTAATGATTCTTTTTCCTTAACTTTTCCATCCCTTTTACCTTAACGACAAATTTTACCTTCCCTTTTATAACTATCTTTTTATTTATATAAACCAAAGTCTTTTTTTTGAACCCTTAAGGACAGAATATCAAAATAATGGAGTGATTTAATATTTCATTCAGTAATAAGTCAAATGTAAATGAAAATTTTTATAATTTTAACGATTATTAGGGGTAATTATAAAAAGTCATAAAGTGTTCACATCCTTAGATCGTTACACAAGAATCTGATTGGTGGGGTGTGTATTCTGTAGAAAATGTCTGTTACTTAAAACTCTTTCTATAAAAAGTACTATAATGATACTATAAAGTACTATAAAAAGTGATAAAATGAAAAATATATGAAGTCACATAAACGGGACCTCTTCATTTTGATTTTCTGTAAACAAGGATTAGGGTTCTAGATTTTTAAAATAAACTAAGAACTAAGACCTTTTTACAATGAATCCGTCATATAAAATGAATTTTACAAGAAACGATTTTACAAGAAACGATTTTACCGTGACCAGTGTGTGTAAATCCCTCTCTTCTACCGGTACCTACAGTAAAACAATTCTAGTTTGAAAAGAGTGAATCCTATAGTGGAGGTAAACAGGGAACTGTTAAACAATGTTCAGAGTGTAGGGAGTCAAGAAACACAATCGTGAAAATTTTCGTAGCATTTACCTTTATAAGTCCATACTGCTGTAAACCCCAATAAAAGTTCACGAATGTAAAATCGTGTATAATGAAGTAGTTTAATTGAAAAAGGGGTTTTAAGTTTCCGCTACTTTATCCTGACCAGATTAAACTTTATCTAACTTAATTCTGTGGTCTTTTCCGGATCCTTTTACCCAATGACTAACCCCTTAGATCGTTTCCAAAGAGTATCCTTTCCTTGGAAGCTTTGAACTTGAAGGTTCTTATCAAACTCTGTCCGTGACTCACAAATTGTTCTTGTCTCTCTCCTGTTATTAAGTACTCAAATATCTATAAATTGAACATGATCGTCAATTCACCATAATACATAATAAAAGTCATACGTCATAAATTCCGTGAAAGACTGGGGTCAGATGGAGAGGATCTCAGGAAACGAGGAAAGAAGAAGTGAACCAGATCTGTTTAAACAAAATAAGAGAAGAACAGAGATAGGAAAGTGTGTGTAACCATAGAAATGGTAAGAAGGCAGTGAGAGTCACTAAGAATGTCAGAGTTTTAGAGAAGGTTTCTCTTTGGTAGTGACTGGGTGTAGATTTAAATAAGGAGGTCCGAAGAGATATTGACGTCCCATAAAAACCGAAAGAAGGTTTTAGAAAAAATTTGTTTCAATTTAACATATAAGTAAACAACGTAACTGATTCTGGACAGAGAGAATAATTCGACATTCGCTATAAAAGACTCAAGTGGTGACATATGAGTCACGTATGACGGACTAGTTATAAATAACTCAATCACTTACTTACTTATCGTCTTGTAGAAATCCAATTTTTCCAATCATACTTTATCTCTGTGTATTGAGGGTACAAAGGTGACGTAGGGATGTCACTGAAACTTCTCTAAAACGCCCTGTCCTCCATACACTTTTTCCACCGGACTGAGATCGTTCCAGTCTAGAAACAGGGAATAAAACCAATATTTCACTGATTGGTTTAGATTGAACTGTAAAAACTATATAATAAACGTAAATATAAAAAGGTCTATTAATAAACTGACTTTAAAATTCAAGTAGCATTCTTTATCATTACATATCACAAGTCAAGTCGATGAGTCAACACAGACTGAGAAACGTTGGGGTACTTGACGTCGTGTGGTCTAAAGGGACAGGAAACGATAGAGGGTCTCGAACGAGTTTGAGTCCAGGTAACTCAGTTACTATGGTAAGTTGGTAGAGTAGGAGATAACGGAAGAAGACGAGGACGGAAGTTAAAAAGGGTCGTGATCCCAGAAAAGGTTACTCAACTGAGAAGTGTAGTCCACCGGTTTCATAACCTCGAAGTCGGAATCGTAGTCAGGAACGTTAATTATAAATCCTGAAAAAGGATTCAACTGACGAAACTAGAGGAACTACAGGTTTCCTCAGACTTCAGAAAAGTTGTGATGTTAAGTTTTCGTAGTTGAGAAGTCACGAGTCGGAAGTAATACCAGGTTGAGAGTATACACATGTACTGATGACCGTTTTGGTATCTAAACTGATATACTTGGAAACAATTGTTTCACTACACGGACTAAAAATTATGTGACACATCCAACAAGTATCGAGAAGAAGGTTCCTCGTCCGTAGAAAATTAAAGTACCGACGTCAGTGACAGTCGTAACTAAAACCTTGGGTTCTTTTATTTAAGACAGTAATAAAGGAAAAAAGGGGCAGATAAACGGTACTTCACTACCCTGGTCTGCGGTACTAGAATGAAAAAATTTATGACTCAAAATTCGGTCGAAAAAGTGAGAGAAGAAAGAAAGTGAAAGTTCTCCGAGAAATCTAGGAAAAGTGAAAGACGGTATTCCCACCATAATAGACGTATAGACTCCAATAACTGTAAAGAGGGTCGTCAGAACTAAGATCGAACAAAAAGTAGGTAAGACCGTAAAGAGTACTACATGAGACGTATATTCAATTTATTCGTCCCACTGTTATATGTCGGAACTGTATGACTAAAGGGTTAAACCTTGGTCAGGTAACAAGGTACAGACCAAGATTGACAACAAAAAACTGACCGTATGTCCAAATAGCCCTCCGTCCATTCCACCAAACATAAGGGTAAAGAAATTCTTAAAAGGTGTCTAACAACACTATATATGTCAGTTTCCGAAATCGTATCAGTTACTTCGTCTTTATCTACAAAAGGACCTTAAGAAACTAAAAAGATAATGGGTCGCCTACAAACGTTAAACTAGAGACTAAGGAGACATAAAAGATTTAGGTCTAACATGTAGACCTTAAAGAGCCAAGTACATAATAACTTCGGATCGAACTTCTTAAAACTCGTAATGGAACGATCATACACTTTACTCACGTCAAAACGTCATAAAACTAGTAAGAAACCGTAACGAAGAGACCCTAACCTTACTTTTGATTGGAAAAGGTCAGGACACCGGAGACGACTCAAAAGGTTTAAACGACCATATAACTCACATCGTGTCGTAGTAGCAAATCCTAGCCTTTATCGAGTTGACCTTAAGGAAGTGGAGGTGATCGAAACAAGTATCTCTATGAACGATTCCGGGTGAACTGAAGGAAGTGTGAGGTCCTATAGACCGAGATCCATTCACTAGTGTGGTAGTATAAATAGACCAAGTACTTCTAGCAAAAAACCTATCAAGAAGACACATAAGAACGGAGGAGAAGAATTGTAAAAGACGAAGACAACCCAGGTTTGGTAAAGACAGGGAATAACACGGGTAGAAACGTACTTTACAGGGGAACCATAGATATTAGAAGATCCATATGTCTTTATATATGGAGGTTTATAGGTAAACATTGAAACCTGGATTATCAACCCGTAAGACCGAGGAATCAAGTTCAGTATTTACAGATACAGTTTATACTTCTTTTCATGAAGAAATGTTCACTAAACAAGAACTGAAAGAGGTTTCCTGGTTAATAAAATTTAAGTGAAAAAAGAAAAAAAAACTTTTGTGTTTGATCGGGTCTATTCTATAACTGTTAGGGCTTATAGAAACTTCATTTATTCCGTCCAAAGTTTTTAAGACTTTACTAAAGAGGAAACTGAGATTCATTAAAAAAGAGAGACTTCAACATACCATGGAGAATAGACAACTACACATCTTACTATCGATATACGACAGTCCGAGATATTAATGAACGTCGTATTCTGTAATTTGTATCACCTGTAACAAAAATTTTTACACATGAACACAACAAAAAAATTAATTCCACCAATTAGAAACAGTACATTTCACACATCTGTCTTTTACACCTGTATTCCTTTTTAAATGACACTTTCCGAATGTTAGTCATATTCGTAAGGGGTTGGGTGTTGGGGTCAGAGAGGTAATGTACGTTGTTACACACGACTAGATCCGCGGTGATCTGTGACACCTTACACGGGGTCATTTTCCTACACCCGAGTAACACGTATTAATACCCTCTTTATCCCCGGTCGCATTGTTCCCTCCTCCCGTACCGTTGGGTGAGGTTGTAAGGACGGACCTCTTAGGGGTGCCTGTCTCCTCGTACCGTCCGATGCCAGGTACCCCAGCGTTCCTCAGTTTGTACTGACTCGTTGATTCGTGTCATGTCGTATTGTTCCTCATAAAAGAAACGACCTCTTTACCGGAGTAAGTTTTCCTCATTGTCGGTCAAGTCCCTACTCCTTAAACGTATTTTACATAGTAGACAGACTAACTGTGAACAAGAAGACAACTCAACCGAGTCGAGATAGACTCTCTTTTTCGTCCCAAAAAAAGAACAAAACAAAAATTCCTTAATCACATTAGGTCCTCTCCTTTCATAAAAGAGAGGAATTAGAAGTGCATCCTTCATATCTTTTGTGTTATTTAATGTCTCTCTATGGCTTTTTTACTGTCCTTTTTCTGCATCATAGTGATTATAGATAGAGAGTAGTACATTAGTTTACTAATTTTTTAAACGTCCATTCGTTTCTTAAGTGGTCATCGTTCTGTTTTGTCAAAATTTTCATATATGGGAATTTTTCATTTGCAGATTCTCTCCCACATCGTCTACTAAAAGTAGTCAAAACAGTTTCTGTGTGTTACTACCCCACTCACTTATTCCAATTTCGGAACGGTTCGAATATTAAACTATCTGTCTGGTGTATTACTCGGTTATGTACTGAATTGGGACATACTGATCGGTATCACGAGACGAGGACCTTCCAAGGGATTCATAGCAGTCCTACTTCTACTATAATTTCAGAATCAACTCTTTCGTAGTTCCTCTTAAAGGGATTTAATATAGTCTCGTTTATCTTCATAACTTTTCTCAACAAGTATAATTCCTAAATTTATTATTTTTCTTTACGTTCCGTTTAAACTTTTGTATGCTTTATGTTTTACGTACACACACGTGACAACCCTTTATATTAACTTTTGTGATGAGGTTTGGTCTTTGGTAGGTGTTTCTGTCTCCTCTGTCTTTGGTGAACATAGTACCTTATTCGTAATTTGGTGTTACAGTACGTACAGTGACCGAGGGTCAAATGACTACGTTTTTGTTTCCTTAGAGTGAAGGAATATATCGGGTCGTGTCTTCTGTATAATTTATAGACACAAGTTCTATATGTTGATCAGCAACTCATTCTCCTGAACTGTCGTGGTAAACAGTGTATATCTAATAGGACTGAAATGGATTATAAACCTTACTGGTAGATATAATCGAATAACCGAATTATGTCCTCTTTTTATTGAAGAATATAGAGATACTGTCTTTCATCGAAACCTTGAACCTCGTTTCTACTCCAAGGATGAGAGAGTGTCTGTGACCCCATATCCCCACCATATAAAACTATAAATGTAAATTTCCCAACCGAGGGTCCAAGAACTCTTTCTGTATAGACCCAGAGTCTCGACTGTTTTCCGGATAGATCAAGAGGTATTTCTTTCCTCTTTTGTGAACGTCACAAGACCACGAGATTCATCCACGTGACCACGAGATTCATCCTTCAAACAAACCGTGACAGTTTCCCCTATCCGAGTCAAATAAGAACTTTTCGTATCTATAGACGGCACATAAAATATTACAGAGACAAAGATAAAACGACAACGGGACAGTGATTCAACACAGACTGGGAAACACTGGGGTGTCTGACATCTTACGGTCCGAGGGAACAGGAAGTGATAGAGGGTCTCAAACGAGTTTGAGTACAGGTAACTCAACCCCTAAGGTGGGTTGGCAGAGTAAGAGACAGTGGGGGAAGAGGAGGACGGGAGTCATAAAGGGTCGTGGTCTGAGAAGGACACTCAGTCGAGAAGTGCAATCCACCGGGTTCATAATCTCGAAGTCGTAGTCAGGGAGGTCACTCATAAGTCTTAACTAAAGGAAATCCTAACTGAACAAACTAGAACAGGTTCTCTTAGAGTTCTCAGAAGAGGTCGTGGTCTTAAGTTTTAGTAGTTAAGAAATCGTGAGTCGAAAGAAATACCAAGTTGAGTAGATATGTACTGATGATCTTTTTGGTATCGAAACTGATATACCTGGAAACACCTGTTTCACTACAGAGACGAAAATTTATACAACAAATCCAAACAGTATCGAAAAGAAGAAAATTTTCCTCGTTCACAGAAAATTAAAGTACCAACGTCAGTGAGAGGTGTCACTAAAACCTTAAGTTCTTTTGTTTTAGACGGTGACAAAGGTGAAGATGGGGAAGATACATAGTACTTCACTACCCTGGTCTACGGTGTTAGAATCAAAAAATTACAACTCAAAATTCGGTCGAAAAAGTGAGATGAGAAAATGAAATTAGTCCTCCGAGAAATCAAGGAGAAACGAAAGACCGTAATCCCACCTTAGTAGACGTTTAGACTTCAACTATAAAGAGGGTCGTTATAAAGATGAATCTTAATATATTAAATTAAGTGACAATATTTGTATTTGTCAATGTTTCCTTTTATTTAAATTTACTTTTTCATTTGAGTAGTTATCAACTGAAAGATTTTAACAGGGTAAATAATATGAAATAAGTCCGGTGGAGTTTTTCAAAAGTCAACAAACACCATTATGTTTTAAACAATTATCAACAAAAATCTCTACAATTTAAAAAGTAATTAAATAGGAATGATGAACGTTTTCTATTTAACATTCAAACCTTTTATAATTATAAAATTTAAATATATATGAATAAAAACAGCATAAATGGTAAAGGTATGATAGAATTTATAAGAAGTCAAAGAGGACTTAACTTAATAAGAGACAGAAGATACTTCAAGCGATTGATATCGGGTATCGAAATTCCAAATAAGAAAGAAAAAAGCGAACAGAAGAGTGGACTTGAATACGGTCAAATGAAGAACGTCTTCATTACATATTACTTTGTCGAGAATACCTTTCAGTGTAAACGAAAAGTCCTGTTGTTGAAAGGTTTAACTTTCGATACCTTCGTCGGATATTTCGTTAAAAGATACCGAGGGTCTCTCAAAAAAAAAAAAAAAAAAATTGTAGTCGTTACTACCGGAGACCCTGGACTTCTATTGTAGGTAAATCCTCCTTAATCGATCCTTCATTAAATCTGTTGTCACAGTCTGAAATAAAACCCCTCGAGGTTTTAGTGACGTCTACCACTGACGTCGGTACTTTAATTTTCTACGAATGAGGAACCTTCCTTTCAATACTGGTTGGATCTATCGAATAATTTCTTGTCTTTGTAATGAAACGGTTGTTTCCAGGCAGATCAGTTCCGATGCCAAAAAGGTCACCAGTACATACCTACACTCTCAACCTGACACTTCTTTCGACTCACGACTTCTTGACTACGAAAACTTGACACCACAACCTCTTCTGAGAACTCTCAGGGAACCTGACGTTCCTGTAGGTTGGTCAGGTAGGATTTCCTCTAGTCAGGACCCACAAGAAACCTTCCTTACTACGATTTCGACTTTGAGGTCATGAAACCGGTGGAGTGCGCTTCTCAACTGAGTAACCTTTTCTGGAACTACGACCCTCCCTAACCCCCGTCCTCCTCTTCCCTGTTGTCTCCTACTCTACCGACCTACCGTAGTGGCTGAGTTACCTGTACTCAAACTCACTTGAGGCCCTCAACCACTACCTGTCCCTCCAGACCGCACGACGTTAAGTACCCCAGCGTTTCTCAGTCTGCGTTGACTCGCTGACTTGACTTTACTTAAATCTGTTTATTCGTTAAACAGAAAAAGAACGTACGTCAAAAAAACTTACTCAAGTAACCAGTAATTCAACTACTTAAAGTAAAGTAACCTAGTTGGATCGTTATGAAATATTAGTCTCTTCTCGTCTCCTTAAGTCTATATACAAGTGGTTGAAAGACTTTACAACAGTGAAGGACTCTTTAGACACCACATATGAGTCACTGTCCTCGGAAAGCAGGTTGGAACTATAAAACTTCGATAATCAGTCACTAAGGTGATGACGTGTAATACTAAAGAACTCGGTGAAGTGACTTTACTAACTTAATTACTTTTAACTAAAACTAAGTGACACGGGATTTTGATTGAACTCGATCAATGTTTTTAGTTTTAGCCTCTATGCCACTGAGTGTATTGACCCTTCATGTCTCCAATTATTGGATTCAATTTCACACCGTGTCAATTGTACGGTTTGTTACATTATAATTGGGATAAAGGTTTTTGGGAACAAACGTATAAAGACACATCTCTCACAGAATGTATGCCAGTCTCTTTTACCGACAGTCGGTCTATTGTGAATGTATTAGGATTATCGAGTACCCGATTCCGAGACCCGACGAAACTAATAAAAAGACCTAAAGTACTGGAAACTGTTGGTGTGGAAATCACCTTCATCCCTCGACTGGGTCCGTAATACTATCTGTGCGAGAGACCTTCTCATTCTCGTTGTTTTCTCCACTAAAGACCTCATTTTGTCATAATTAAAATAATCTAATACCCGTTTTACACAATCTTTTGGGTTTGGTATCTACGGATAAAGTCGGTGAGACTTTAAACACCGATACATATCTTTTGAACTTAAAGACACTATACAAATAAATTATCGTGTAAAAGAACTTTGGTCTTTTCTTCAACGTCTTTGTTTTTAAAAAAATTGGATTTTAACTTTACTGATTTCTCAACGGTAACACGATTACTTCGACTTTCCTTTCGTTAATTTTTAGATTTACGGACTTTTTACTGTAGGTAATTTGGACGTAATATAACGATAATCGATTCCCTGTATTACAGTTTGTTATCTACAAATTCTATTAGTCAAATCTTTTCTCTTTTAACGGATAAATGTATGTAAATAAAAAAGTATAAATGTTTTCGATACAAAGAAATGAAAAATACTTTGTCAGTGGTGAATCCGTATTAAAACAACTCATGATTTGTATAAAACATATTTCTTTGATATCTATATTTGTGAGTTTTTGATCATCGATTAATAACCATCCTTAGACATGTCAACATAGATTTTCATCATGTAACAAAAGGACGAATTTAAATTACACTAGCGACGAGACGGATAGGAATCAAATCAACTTGACCTTAACTTCCTCTTACACCTGTCAAATTTTCTGTTATAATTTAAAGTCGTGTATAGAAGACTTATTTTATTTTAATAAAAAAAAAGGTTTATCATCGTGGAATACTTTTGTAGTATACTTGAAGTCACTCCCATGAATGGATATGTTGGTACACCACGGTCTAAGGTTTGAGGTCTTCACGAATCTTCGTCTTTTCCCTATCGATTAATAAATCACATAACTTTCCATATTTGATAAACCAACATTTTTACCTCAAAATTTTTGTTTAACTATATATTGTGACTTTATATAGAGATAACATACATAGAGATAAAATTTCCTTTTCGTGTAAGTATTTGGATGAGAGGCTAAATACAAAGACGAAAGAACTAGGAGAATAGAGGGGTTTGAGACGGAAAAGGACACAGTTACATAAAGTAAAGTCTGAAATTTTTTAAAAAGACTAACGGTAGTACCACATGGTGGTAATTTTTTTTTTTTTTTGTGGAAAAACTCTTCTACTACGTACGAGTGAGAATTCTTAAATACAATGGAACTATTAAGGTATCATGACCGAACATCTTGATGTTTTGTTAACGATGACAGACGGACCTCTCTCAGTTGACATCTTTAATTCCTGTAATCGAAATCTCAGTGTGTCTTCCCTCATAAATGTTCACCAAACTACGACCCATCTAATACAAAGAGTATGGAAGAAAGACACATCATAATGATGTTAATGTTGGAGATCTGTATGTTTATAAGTTTTTAATCATCAAAGTGTAATTATTATCGTTATCTTCATAAAGGACAGACACCTAGTCAGTACGTGTTCCAAGTCCCTATCTCTATGTCAGACTTCTGGAAGTTGGAGTAACGAATTATAGATGTTTAACTCTACGAAACAATTTGGTTTGATCATATGTCCCACGGTCCCTTATGAAATTTTCATATGGGATAAGGTCAGAGAAAACAATATCATGGTTTGTACATATTGTGTAATTCATGGATAAAAAAGGAAGATAAAGAAGTTAAAACATAGAACTGTTACTCAACCTATGTTGACTCGTGGATTCGTGTCGTGTCGTCGTTTTCGGACAGATTTTATTTTGTCTCTTGTTGTTTGTTGTTTTTATTTTGTTGTTGCCGTCATATAATCACTTTGTAAGATAAAATATCTTTGTCTTTTGGAAGAAATGGTTTTGTACCTTTTGGTATCTTTGAGAAGGAGGGAGGTTGGTCTTATTTAGAGATTTTCTATCATGTCCCTTTTGTGTGAGTTCATAATTGTTCTTTTTACTTTAATGTTGTACACGTTTTTACATCGTTCTAAGTCCCTTTTGTGTAAGAGCGTCTTCAGTCGATCAAAAAGACGATCCGAAAATAGAGTCTCAAATAACGACTTGTACTTTATCATGTCTCGTTATTTGTTAGTCCTTTATACAACGATATTTTGTTGTTTTTCTAGTAATCTCTAGACGAACATTCTTAAAACCTTATTGTTCAGGTCTTACTGGTAAGATGGTATTTATTAAATTTTTGACGTTTTGTATGTATTATATTAAAAAGAGTCTATAACCTGTAACCTGTCGTCTCCTGATAATAAAAACTCCTTTCTCCCCTATCTCTTTACTCCAGTCGAGATGTTAACGAGACTTAAAAAAGGAAGTCCGTTAAAGACTTGTCATTTGTCCTCTCCCTTGCGTTTCCCTTAGGTTGTCTAAACTCAAACCATTCGGATTTCACTGACCTTAAACGTGTAGTCTTACTCCCTCCTCTCTTAGTACGTTTCTGTCTCAAAATTTTTAGACGTATCCTCTGGTGAAGTCCGAAACATACTTGTAGTCATACATACGAATATACCATTTTGAGGTCTCCACGTTCGTTTCTTTTTGAGGGTCTCTTTCTTTTGAAAGACTCCTTCGGTTATTAATACTTTTCAGAGTCTTTCCACCGTCGAACTCGAAGTGGTCAGTTTCATCTGAAACAACTTACGTGTCCCATAAGTGACCTCTGAGGTCTTCGTAAAGTGGTATCATTTCTTCAACTTGAGTGGTTACTTGTTCAGATCAGACCTAATAGGGAAAAATTTCGGACTTTTGTTCAGAATTTTAATAGTTCTATTAAAAAGTCATTGATGGGTGGTCTCGTTTCTGACGTCAGAAATTTCACTCTGTCGTCTCAGGTCCGTAACTTATTATCATCGTAGTAGTTCAGGTCGGAGTTTGTTTTTAATGATCTGTATAGTGCTGTATCCTTTAACACAGGAAAACCTCCATTAGTCAACTACCTTTGTCGTCAGAGTTTCTACAGACTTAAACGTCTGTACTAGAAATTTTTACAAATATACATACGAAATATATAAGTTTATAGTTTTCCTTTCGTACCGGTATTACTTCTTGTTTCATCTATAATATTCTTTGTCAGTTTATCTTTGAGATCTGTACTTTGTATGTCATAAGATTTACTTTTAAAATTATATTTTTAACCAGTCATCTTTCGGGTACACCCATGTAATTATAGTTTGTCTCCCACACCCTTTGTAAGAATAATGTACTCACCACTAATTTACACCTAATATAATTAAATAACTAGACATCCGAACAAATTATACCTGAGGATACATAAACCTTATAAATTTTGTATATTTTAATTTGTATGACCTTTATAATCAGTTACTCTAATCTGTCCTCTGTCTTTAATCTAAATATTGTTCATATTTCTCCATTTTGATTGAGACAATTCTCTAAAAATAAAATATTTCTTCCTTTTGGTTTTTCTTAGTTACGTTTTCGATAATGGTACTCTTTTAAGTCATTTCCTCGCCCTATAATTTAATTGAATTTAGATAGATAAAAGTATATATGTGTGTCATGGTTAATCTTCTGTATTACCTTTTCTTTCGAAGTAAAAGTTATACTTTTATTCTTTATCCAATTTGAAGACACTTCTTTTACCGTTCATCCAGGACTCTTTGTCGTAATCAGCACTCGTTACGATCTTGTCGACTCATTGTACACGGTTTTTTGGATGGTCTATGATTTTGTATTCTACTTCGAAGTCTTTATTTTAATGATATAACCCGTGTCTGTATACCTTTCTAATCATGTCTATTTATATTTTAGGTATATCTTTTAGGTCATGTGCTCCCTTAGTCATACGCCATCTGTACCATAAAGGATAGTTACTCTCTTTTTTCATCTGAAAAATTATTTACGACAATCTAGTTGACCCATCGATGAACATTTGACAATACAACGTAAAATGAAAAACTAGTAAAGGTGTACCTAGTCCCTAAATCTATATAGTNGGAGTTTGTTTTTAATGATCTGTATAGTGCTGTATCCTTTAACACAGGAAAACCTCCATTAGTCAACTACCTTTGTCGTCAGAGTTTCTACAGACTTAAACGTCTGTACTAGAAATTTTTACAAATATACATACGAAATATATAAGTTTATAGTTTTCCTTTCGTACCGGTATTACTTCTTGTTTCATCTATAATATTCTTTGTCAGTTTATCTTTGAGATCTGTACTTTGTATGTCATAAGATTTACTTTTAAAATTATATTTTTAACCAGTCATCTTTCGGGTACACCCATGTAATTATAGTTTGTCTCCCACACCCTTTGTAAGAATAATGTACTCACCACTAATTTACACCTAATATAATTAAATAACTAGACATCCGAACAAATTATATCTGAGTACATAAACCTTATAAATTTTGTATATTTTAATTTGTATGACCTTTATAATCAGTCACTCTAATCTGGCCTCTGTCTTTAATCTAAATATTGTTCATATTTCTCCATTTTGATTGAGACAATTCTCTAAAAATAAAATATTTCTTCCTTTTGGTTTTTCTTAGTTACGTTTTCGATAATGGTACTCTTTTAAGTCATTTCCTCGCCCTATAATTTAATTGAATTTAGATAGATAAAAGTATATATGTGTGTCATGGTTAATCTTCTGTATTACCTTTTCTTTCGAAGTAAAAGTTATACTTTTATTCTTTATCCAATTTGAAGACACTTCTTTTACCGTTCATCCAGGACTCTTTGTCGTAATCAGCACTCGTTACGATCTTGTCGACTCATTGTACACGGTTTTTTGGATGGTCTATGATTTTGTATTCTACTTCGAAGTCTTTATTTTAATGATATAACCCGTGTCTGTATACCTTTCTAATCATGTCTATTTATATTTTAGGTATATCTTTTAGGTCATGTGTTCCCTTAGTCATACGCCATCTGTACCATAAAGGATAGTTACTCTCTTTTTTTCATCTGAAAAATTATTTGCGACAATCTAGTTGACCCATCGATGAACATTTGACAATACAACGTAAAATGAAAAACTAGTAAAGGTGTACCTAGTCCCTAAATCTATATAATCACATTTGGTACGGTAATAATCTTGTTGTAACCAACTGAAAATATTGGAATTCTCACCTTTTTGTAAAAATCGTAAGTTAAATTCTTCGTCATATTCTTTGTCATTAACGAAACTACCATTTAAAATTTTTCTAAAAATATCTTTTTTACAGTGTTCGTTTAGTTTTCTGTTTTAACACCCTTTTATTAATAATGAATATACTGTCCGTTCTCCAATTAGAGTGTTTGAGTAAGAGAAACTTTAGTTAATGGTTTTTTTTCAAGTTCATGTTTCTGTATGTATTTTTTTAAATAAATAGTAATTTCTTTACGATTACAGAAATGAAAGATTTTTTAAAAATTAACCTCCTATGTTGACGAAATGTTACAAAATAACCAAAGACGGTATATCGTTGTCTTTAGTCAGTATTGATACGTGTGTGTATCTGTGCGTGTGTGTGTAAAATATATATATATATATGTATGTATATATATGTGTGTATGTGTGTATATATCCTTCGAATATATATGTGTGTATATATTCCTTCGAGGAAGAACTCGCAGGAAGTGTCAGGGTGTAGGGTGGGGAGATCCAACAGTGTCTCGTGGTCCAACCCGAGGAACACAATATATTGTCGAAGGATGATCGATCAACAAAATGTGTACCATCGAGTAAATACAGTTACGATGAAAGAGTTGAGTGGGGTGGGAGAGGAAGGGGGTGACACAGTGGTTCCGACAAGAGGTACAGAGACAGAGGTAAGGAAAGGACATTTATCCGAGTAAAAAGTTTTAAGGTATATGTACACAATTATATACTATAAATATATAATCCGACGTATAATATATTATATATATATATAATATCTATCTATCTGTTATCCAAGACGCAAGTAGGTGGAGTCAAGTCGTCCAAGTATAAACAAGGAAAAATACCGACTCATTATAAGGTGACATGGTGTAGAAGAAATAGGTAGGTAAACAACTAGCTGTAGATCTAACGAAAGTACAGAACCGATAACATTTATTACGACGTTATTTGTTACCCCATGTACACAGAAAAACTTAACACCAAAAGAGTCTCACATACGGGTCACCACCCTAAAGACCCAGTATGCCATCAAAAATTTCCTTAGAGGTATTACCAGAGACATCTCCGACATAGTTAAACGTAAGGATGGTTTTCACGTCATCCCGAGTGAAAGGAGGTGTAGGAGAGGTTATAAATAACAAACATCAAAAACCAAAAACTCTAAAAAAACTACTACAAATAAGATTGACCATACTCCATTATGAAGTAACATCAAAACTAAACGTAAAGAGATTATTACTCGTTACCAAAAAGGTCATCAGTACATACCTGCACTCTCAACCTGAGACTTCTTTCGACTCGTGGCTTCTTAACTACGAAAACTTGGCACCACAACCTCTTCTGAGAACTCTCAGGGAACCTGACGTTCCTCTAGGTTGGTCAGGTAAGATTTCCTCTAAACAGGACCCACAAGAAACCTTCCTTACTACGATTTCGACTTTGAGGTTATGAAACCGGTGGAGTACTCTTCTCGACTGAGTAACCTTTTTTGAGACTACGACCCTCCCTAACCCCCGTCCTTCTCTTCCCCTGCGGTTTCCTACTCTACCGACCTACCGTAGTGACTGAGTTACCGGCACTCAGACTCATTTGAGACCCTCAACCACTACCTGTCCCTCCGGACCGCACGACGCTAAGTACCCCAGTGTTTCTCAACCTGTGCTGACTCGCTGACTTGACTTGACTTGACTTGACTTATTACTCGTCACAACTCGTAGTAAGGTACACAAATAACCGGTAGACATACAGAAGAAACCTATTTACAGACAAATCCAGAAGACGGGTCAAAGACCCAAAAAACATCTTTACTGTTATCAGAAGTTAGTGTACCTTTGTTACGAGTCTAAATGAGAACTATTCTATTTCAGTTTGACTTTGTCGTGATTTGTACAAATGAATAGAGAGTTCCAGTATCTTTAGTCAAACTATTGTTTGAATACTCTTTTCTCTAGGAAAATAAGTAGGAATATACCTACTGTAAACCGTTAAAGAATAGAGTCTAAAGTTTCATTCGTAAAAAAAGAATGGAGAGACTTTAGTCTAACATAAGAAGTGTATTACTATAGAAAGATATCCTAGTCCTCAACTAGTATGGGAATAATAGAAATGGATAAATGGAGAATTACCAAAAACAAAAGTAGTAGACTTACCTTACTACACACCTCCACCATTACTTGTACACCCCTACGTGTGGTTTATCATGTTGACTTCCGTTCATTAACAACTCAAATCGTGTATCAACTTCTGAAGGTCTCGTGATTATCTGATTACCCTGGTTAAGTATGTAATTAGTCCCGAGAGAAAAATTTGACACCCGTAGTCGAACAGTTTTTGAAAGACGAGTTAAACTCATTTTTCTAAATCAAATAAATTTGTTATTCCATGGTTTTACCCTTGGTCGGTGAACTTTCTTTTTAGGTCTCTAATCGTACACGTCACATATTTCTTTACTACGAAATGACTATGAAAAAACTGATTGTCCTGTCATATCTTATCTTATGTCTGAAACTACCAACTCAACTTTTCACTAAGTCTTTTTATCTAGACACTGATACTTTTCAAAATCTTGATCAAATTGATCTACTAAATATTAACGATAAAATTTGTTCGTGTGAAAACTTTTATATACGAAATTATTACACAGATCTGGGTTTTTAAAGTTATTTGTCTACTATTACATTCATTTATGTCACGAATTTCTATTTTTTTTTTCACGACTCTATACAAAGAGAGTCATCAGGATGAGAATTACATCATAAACATATCAGTAAACTTCGATAAGATACACACAACATATTTGTTGTTTAGTAGCATGATTTCAAAAATTTTAGTTTAAAGATTACACATTCTTTTATCTATATATAAATGTTGTTTTATTATTTTTAATTTTAGGACTTTACCATTTAAGTTTGACCTTCAATAAGTTTAAAGGATGACATACTTTTCTCAAATCTTCGTCATTATGAGTAACTGTTATTTGGGAGTAGGGATTTTAATCATTTGGTGGAAGAAATGTTTCTTATTAGTCCTGAAGAATCTCTTCATCGTCGGACCTCAAGAGTTATTCCTTATACACTCGTCCCGGACTTTGTAAAACAATACTCTTTCCGTTTTTCTTTTACTTGTTTGTATACGATTTCTCTGTATCGTCGGTCACATACCGGTTAAATTTTTGATGATCTCCTTATTAAGTGATGGAACTTTGTGTGATACAGATATTACAAGTTTTTCTTCTTCACTTTCCACCCGTTTGTCGTTGTTATTTATAAATTAACGGTAACACTCCTTACCGGGTGTGAGAGAGACTTTTAATTATTCCCCTTTTAATACGTAATTAGAACTCAAATAATACCCTTTATAAAAACGTTAATTTTAGTACCTTATTTACTCTTTTTATAGAAGAAATGACTTCTTGTCGTCACTTATATCTCACTATTATATAAAGATTAAAAGGTTAAAAAGAAAACGGGAATTTTATAACTTTACCCATCCTAGAATTTACGTAGATATTTTGTAAACCGTTTGATAACTACCGTTTGAGTTCTACAGATTCATATTAGGAAGTCCGATACCCGATGTCTTTCTTACTTGCATACAAACATAACTCTCGTTATGGACAATGATAAACTTCAGTCTCTACTTAGAGTCGTAGAGATTACAAGCCCGTTCTCTCACACTACCCGGAGGATTACATTACGTCAGATACCGTATGTCGTCGTAGAGAATTCAGTAGAACGGTTGTAATAGAATTGGATTTAGATGAATTCGGAAATTCATGTTGTAGATAAAAAGGTCATTATTTTCCACCAACTTTACAGTTTACGGTGTCACTTCTGTTAGTCTAGTTGTGTCTTCCATTCTTTATAGATGTCTTGTTTATAGGACGGAGAAGTCGTTTCGTGACTAAGGAGTTTCCCTTCTGAGAAATTCTAATTCTTTCGAAATCCTCGGTACTGCTGGTTTTCGTACGGTGACTTATCCATTAATAGATAAGTGGGTCGACATTTACTATAACCTCTTACAACTCTTCTATACTTATACCTAACCGATAATCTATATTAACCTCTTAACAAAGAAAACAATTTGGACTATTAGTAAAGTGTCAATACATTTCCTCTAGAGTAAAAACTCTCTAAGTAATATCTTCATAAATAACAACTTTATATTACTACGGATTTTGAATCACACTTTGTGAAAGTTCCATTATATGTATATTAAAATTAAAATCATAATAGGGTATAAGTCAAGTAAAATTAGTAAGATATTAAATTTCCTTTTCGTTTACTTTTTTTTAAAGACTCTTAATAATAACAAAGAATATGGACAGAACTGTGAAGGTATGTTGGAGGTTTACCTTCCTTATTGAGGAGGACATTTATGTTAATCTTGAGTCTTTACATCTAGTAAAGAAATTTTACTTTTCTTCATAAATTTAAAATTGACTGAAACGTCAACAAACTCGTGTCCCTATACAGGAGTTATTGACTTTTTATTTTTATACACAATAATATCTACAATACTATACATTAAAAAAAAGTTCAAAAAGTTTTTCTAATCCCAGTTGCAAATTGAACTTTTTACTTATAAGTTCATCGACTCTTAACAATATCAAATATAAAAGTAGGTAAGATATTTCTGTAAGAAGTATAGGAAAATTTAATTTTTATTAATAACAAGTTATAGAGTGGGTATAAAGATAATAAACAATCTGAATAAATTGTAAATAATCTGTTGGGATGGATAAAAAGTCGTTTACAATTGAAGAAAGGGATTAGAGAAAGAGAAAAGAGAGAGTGAGGAAGTAAAGAAATAATATTATCCCCTATCTCTCCTTGAATTACTTATTATAGACACATTCGTTAGACTGATACACGTCACATTCATTACACTAAACTAGTAAATTTTTCCTTTTTTGGTATGAATTCACGAAAAATGATGTAACTTAATTTATATTCGAGTAATTCATTTAACTCTCAACGAAACTTAAGGGTGAATCAGGTGGGGAAGATTCAGACTACCGAGTCTACCACTTCTTAAGTGGGTGTCATACCCTCTGTACCCAAACTGGAGACCCAACCCTTCTAGGGGTCCTCTTTCTTTGTCGATGGGTGAGGTCATAAGACCGGACCTCTTAAGGTATCTGACATGTCAAGTACCCGAGTGTTTCTCGACCTGTGTTCACTTGTTGGAAGTGGAATATAGATCTTACTCTCAATTTCATACTCAATTCAAACTTTAAATACCCTACTCTACGTCAAGAGACTGATGGTAAGGGTAAGGTCGATAAATTAGAGTTTTATAGACTATAAACATATGTTATCTATTATTTATTAACTTCGTCTCAGTCTCGGAATCCTTTTATACTCAACATATTTTCTTCTTTCTTACATTTTTATATTCGTTTTCGATTGGAGTTTATATTAAACCTAAACTTTAACGTTGGGTGAGGTCATGAGAACGGACCTTTTAAGGTACCTACCTCCTTGGAACATCCAATGTCAGGTACCCCAACTTTTCTCAGTCTGTACTGACTCGTTGAAGTGAAATTTTTCCTTTTTATTTTACTGTGTTGTTCGTGTACGACCTTTTCTTCTAATTTACCGAATATAATAATTTTAACGAGATAATAATCCTCTTTATAATTTTTAGAATCGTTCGTTGTAGCCCTGAACAGCAAATTCTATTTATAATTCTTCTATAGAATAATTTTATTGTACATCTTTACTTTTTTTCGGTAGAATATCGGTATGTAATTCTGTTTTTAAGAAATAATTAGTGATTTCGTTTAATTTTTAAATTATTAAAGTCTTTTAAGTTCACAAATATCTTCATTTTGTATCACAAAATTAGGACTTATACATGATCCCATAATATATAAAAGTATCCCATGTCTACTATTACTTAATAATGGACGTTTAATCATACGTTGATTATTATATTCTTACCTTTGGGTAAGATAATAAGAATGGGACTCTTAAGGGACCTGTCTTCTCGGATCGTCTGATGGCAGGTACCCATCGTTTGTCAGTCTGTGTTCACTCACTGATTGTGTGTGTTATTATAATCTTATGAACTCATCGTACGTTCACATTATGTAAATCTAAGTATGGAAGATCTATCTTTTTTTTAAACGTCCACCGTGTTTACAAATTTACTTTTTTTCTGTCTATTAAAATAATAGAACCTCGTCTCTTTGTAAAGATTAATATAATGTTGGATATTCTTTACAGTCTTATACCCTTCCTTTACCAATCGTCGACCGAACCTTAGATCAAGGAGGGAAATGATTCTTCAACGGGGGGTCCTTGCCCTTTTCCTTTGACTGGGTCTATTTAGAAATTTTATACGATTATTATAAGGAAGACCGTTTGTGGATGTGATTACCGTAGAGACAAGATCAAGATATGATACATTAACCAGACAGACCCAATAAATACCGTTTATTCCTTAGACATGTAAATACCCAGTACTTTTTACGGTCCATCGTACATGATAGTGTCATCTCATTCAGGGGATGTATGGCTGGAAGTTCAAAGTCAGAAAGTTTCTACGTTTGCACTCAAGCGTACAGGTCAGGGCCTTGAATCAAGCGCACAGACCGCCTGAGACAATGGACGTACACTAGAGATGTGTACCGACACGAAAACACACGAAATATCATGACAGGTCGTATTTCATCCTGTCAGAGAATTGAAGTTCGGATCTTACAGCAGATACTGTTCTTTTTTTCTCAATGATGGGTCTGTCGTAGTGTAGAAAAAAAAATTCTCCCATCTATCTTGACTTAGGTCGTTCAGTGGTCCCGGACACGGTAGTTGTGATCCGTGTTCACTTTGACGTCGAACGGGAGGCAGAGGATAACGACTACTAGGAAGTCGAGATGGTAGAGGACGGAAGAGAGGGAGGAGATCAGTCATTGAGAAAGGACAAAGCTACGGTCGGGGACATACGGTCTACAATATGTCATGACGATATGCAAAGTTCCATGGTATGACATTCTAATTTTTACAAAAGAAATAAAACACACGCACAAACAATGCATAATGAGCACACTTTTCGTCATAGTCGGATAATGTCATGTCATGATATCTCAACTACTACGATCAACCCATGGATCCGATTGAAACAACCCGAATGTTTAATCTGAAAGTTTACGCGAGAGTCTTACCTTGAGTAAGGAGTAAACATACATCACCTGAAGGTTATATTTTGTCACTGTATGACGGTGATTCTGACAAGAGAATACACATTGTCTATAATAGCGTAGGTATTGTACCTCTGAAGTCTATAATTAATTAGACTGGATATCTCTCTCGTGTGGTTACACAATTCTTTCTTGGACGTCCCGACACAACGATGAAGGACGAGACGACAGAAGGACATAAGTACTGTAATGATCATGTTGAACTATGACCTATTTTGGACATTATACACGATAAACTTTATTAGGTCCCTAAATTCCGTGATAGAAGGACAAACCCTCTGACAGGATCATTTACTATGTTACTGAGGAGTGATGGAGGAGACTTAGTCGATTAAGGGTGACACGTTTTTGTAATGGTGAACGAAATAAGTAAATGGTTCGTCTAAAAGCAGAAGAGTTTCTAGAAAGTAAGAGAACAATAGATGTACCACGAAGATTCTGAATAAAATATACGTTATTTTACAAAAAATCCAAAGGAGTTGGATTCTCGAAAATTCTTAAAAAGGTGGGTAGTAAGGTACTTCGTCTTAAAATTCAGATTACGGTTTCAGGTACAATTAAAGAGAGATGTATACTACCTTGAATGGGTCGTCTTTAACAGTAAGGAAAGGGTGGGACAGATGGTGCACATCGATTGTAGTATTACTTGCAGTTACGTAAAACGATATTCAGGCTGACATCTAATGTTGTGTCTGTTTACTACGAAGTGGTGTGATGAGGTCCCTGGGGAATGACTAGATATTTTAAGCCATGAGTCCTACTTTTCATGAACAGTAGGTTCAATATATTACAGATGGTCCTCGTCATACTTATAGACCCTTCGACTCGTAAATCTCTAACTTTATTTTAGGACCTCCTTTTTTTTTTCAGAGTCCAATACAGGTCCCTACCTCTCTTCACGACTTAGTCACCGTCCCGGTATCACTTTGATATTGTCTCTTCTTTGTCTTCGTGAAGTCTCACCCTACAAGGTCTTGATAAAGGAAATACACTACCAGTCACAAATATTACGTGGGGTCAGAACTTAGTTCTTACGTCAACTCTTGTATAGATGAAAACATTCACTAGGTCTTTAGGGACCGAATGGAGAGACTTCCATATCTTTACAGACTCGTACGAAGGACGTCGACAGCCGAGAAGTATAGTCCACCGGTTTCATAACCTCGGAGTCGTAGTCAGGAGGTCACTTACAAGTCCAACTAAAGGAAGTCCTGACTGACCAAATTAGAGACACGACAGGTTCCTTGAGAGTTCTCAGAAGAGGTCGTGGTGTCAAGTTTTCGTAGTCAACAAACCACGAGTCGGAAGAAATGCCAGTCGAGAGCGTAGACATGTACTGATGACCCTTTTGGCATCGAAACTGGTGTACCTGGAAGCAACCGTTTCACTACAGAGACGAAACATTATACGTGGAATCAAACAGTACCGAAAAGAAGGTTCCTTGTTCGCAGAAAATTGAAGCACCGACGTCAGTGACAGACGTCACTTAAACCTAGGGTCTTAGTCAAGTACACCGGAAAACATACTTCGTATTAATTCTTGAGAGACTACTAGAGACGAGGTCGATGTGGTCGGAAGAAAATGTAGAAGTCCATGGACAAGAAAAAGGACGGAACATCAGACGATGAGGAATGGAGACGGAACTCCTTTCGTCCTGACAAAGTACTAGTAGAGATCACTACGTGGACCACACGAACCGTTGTTCGATGGAACGTCTATTCCAAGAAGGAGAGACTTCACGTAAATAGACTTGAGTCAAAGAGTGTTCTGACCCCTGAGTTATACGACCACCTATCGTAAAGGTTATAAGGTACCTTGTGCATACACACACAGACACACACAATCGTGTTAGCACAGACTAAGAAACGATGGGGTACCAGACGTCTAGAGGTCCGAGGAGACAGGTACTTTAAGAGGTCCGTTCTTATGACCTCACTCAACGGTAAAGGAAGATGTCCCCCAGAAGGGTTTGGTCCCCAACTTTGACCCAGAGGACGCGACGTCCGTCTACGAAAAGGTGTACTCAATACAAGAAGTTGACTTAACAAGACTCGAATAAAGCAACAGAAGAGAGAGTCCTTGTTTAGTAAGAGTACGATTGGAGCATTGGACCTTCGTGTATCTTCCTCGTTCCAGGAAGACTTTCCCGTGTCGGGTATCGTCATATGTGTAGTGATCCAGTAAAAAGACATTCAAAGTCTCTGACTCACTGACTATAAGTGGACTGGGAGGGTTAGACTAGTAGTGGTAGTCGACCATTGTCACCACGAACGGCGTTCTGGACACACGTCGTTTTACGAACCTATCTATAATGGCGATGTGGAATTAAGTGGAAGTTTAGGGTCGAGTCTACGAAAAAGGGTCAATACAAGTACTCGACAAATGTGTGAGAACCAAGGGATTATCAAAAACACCCACACTAACACACTACGAGTATTATGAGACCCTTCCCATAAGTTATGAACTAATGACAACCAAGAGGTGCACCCGATACTATAGGAACTCTGACTCCCATCAGACAAAAAGAGTCGTAATGTTTGGGTCTCAAACCGTTTATACACAGTTTATTCATTAACAATCTACTTCCCTCCTTGTCTTATTGTTGACTAATTTATATCTTTCATATCTATAATATACTTACAGTAATAGGTAAAGAACTTCTTATTCTCGTTCTCAATATTAAATAAAAGTTTTTAAATCACTTGTACCTAAACTATTTGGTACATAACTCTTCAATCAGTAGGATATCTATGATTCTTGACGGACGATATACGGACCGGGAAAGGACCCGGGACCCCTATATCACCCACCTGCTGTGTGATCAAGAACTACATCGAATGTCGACACGTCTGACCTGTTTGTCTTTGTTAATACGGTTGTGTATCGAACATATGAATTATAAGTAGACCGTTTGTACTATACTCCCTATACGTCCTCAGGTACAACGTTATATTAACTCCCTACCGTACCAAATCTTAACTTAGACCACTTGAGTATATTCTAACTCAAGACTTATCACTCGAATTCACTCAGTAAGAATATTTTTACTATCACAGTCCCCTTCAACTTTTGTCACAGAAGTCTTATACGTAGTTCTTAAACAGTCTTAGTCACAAGGTAGTTCTCTTGAGTAGTACATCACCAGAAACTTTATGTCAAAATATTGACACAATGTCTAGTACTGTGGGTCTCTTAGACACTATTTATACACTATCTTAACTGAGACAAATTAATGAGTATGTGGAGATTTTAAGACTATGTGTTATGATTTTTACTCTTAAGTCAAACACTATAAATGACAAAATTTTAAAGAGGGTCATTTTGAAGTATAAAAAGTCTTATAGTCACTTATTCAATATTTATTTTACTTTCAAGAACATAATGTAAGACCTATAATACAAAAGAGTCTGTTAGGTTCTATCCTTAAACACTTTTCTTTCGAATGGACAGGATAAATGTAATTCATTACTCGTTTGTCGTACATAAAGAGAAATTTTGTCGAATTACTTCATTGGTCAGTGTCAAGACAGTATTCGCCTATGAACTTATGATGGTAATTGATTATTTATCATCGTCCTAATACCGATGTTAATACATCTTTGTATGTTTCTACAAAGACGTACATTTTGCTCCTATTGACTTTACTTATGAGACCTATGTCACTGTAAGATACCAAAACAAATCTTAATTTTTTTTCGTGTTACGTTTGGTGTTTGTATTTTATACATTTTCTATAATAACGGGAAATTTTTACTAAAATAGAAGGGATATATATAAGCTTACCAGATCAGTTCATAAACCGTGTGTTCTATTGTTACTTACTTGTGGAAATTTTACCGTCCTCCATCTGAACACCTCCTCCTTTCCTTGTCCTTTTACCTCCTACGATAACTTCACATCTACCATAACTTTTGTATTTTCTCACTTTCACTGTAAAGCCAGATCCCAATAGTTGGTTATTAAACAGATTTGGACTTCTTTCGTCGTGAAAAAACAACACCTACGACAAAAAACGGTGGTCCTAGTTGTAGTCCTGACTTCTTAAAGACGGAGTCTACAACCTTTCAAAAAACTGGCTGTCAGGAACTAAATATTAGGGAAAACTCTTTCGAATTGAGTCGACTTCTCTCGAACTGGGTTCCAGTCTGGGGTAAGGTCCTTGTCGGACATAGGTCATTCAAAAACTGTGTCCTTGGACTTTTGTGTCCGGGGTTTGGGTTTAGGTCTGCTGAGACTTCCCAGTAGAGTTCAGGCCTCCAGTGACGTCCCGACCGACTCCGGAAAGACCATGACGGCATATCAGGTCGGAAGGAGAGATGGGTTAAGACATAGAAATAAGACGGGGGGGTACCTACAACTAAGGATTTCGTACGGGATCCTTTGAAGAGGTCACTATTGAAGATACAATTCAGTCGAACGGACCTTTGGATTGAGACTGTAAGTGTGGGGTAAGGAGATTGACGGTGGGACTTGTATAGTCCTTTAATTCCAAGATCAGAAAAGAACCGGAACGGGTATAAAGGAAACACCTGCACAGGTATGGGAACCTGTATCACTATTAGTTTCTCCGTTTAAACTATATTTTTATAAACAAGTTTTCACGACCTCAAAAGGAACTACCCTATTGAAAGAATACTGATAGGGACAGATTTTCGGGATCTATTTTAAAGTTCATTCACTTAAACCAACGATATTTAATTAAAAAGAAAAAAAGACTGTGGACAAAATAACTAATAATAACTATTGATAAAGAAGTACACAGTAGTCTTTTAGTATACTCCCAAAACGATGGACAGGACTCTTTTTAAACACCATTTTTGATGTTCCTTCTGCAATATTCTTTCCTTTCCCGACGATTGTGACCTTAAAGTACATAGTCTCGTTAAGATTATCACCTCGTTAAAATAGACCTACCTTCCCCGGAAGAACGACGGAAAATATAGTGAAATTACACCCACTGTAAAATAATTGAATTACGTTTTCAAGTTAGAACAATTTTAGATACGAAAATTGGACAATGTTGTCTTATTAAAGGTGTGTAAGGAATAATAGTAAAGGAAGATAGTAATGTATTTAGAATAGTATAATGGGTTTATAAAAAAGAGTAAGGGTAGACGTTAAGATTTTCTTTTCATTTCCTTAATGTATCGTCTACAAATCAGTCCTGGACATTGTGATCTTTCAGTAGTTATACTTCTACAGAAAAGTGTACACTAGTTAATTGGTTGTAATTTTACTTCGCGTTCGACCTTAGTTCTAACGACCCTCTTTATAGTCATTGGAGTCAGTCTATACGTCTATTGTGGTGGGAATACCGTCTTTCATTTCTTCTTCATTTCCCAGAGAACTACTTTCATTTTCTCCTCTCACTTTTTCAACCGAATTTTGAGTTGTAAGTCTTTTGATTCTAGTATCGTAGGTCAGGGTAGTGCAGAACTACTTTCACTTTCTCTCACTTTTTCAACCGAATTTCGAGTTGTAAGTCTTTTGATTCTAGTACCGTAGGACATGGTAGTAAAGTACCGTTTATCTACCCTTTTGTCACCTTTGTCACCGACTGAAATAAAAAGACCCGAGGTTTTAGTGACGGTTACCACTAACGTCGGTACTTTAATTTTCTGTGATTGAGGAACCTTCCTTTCAATACTGGTTGGATCTGTCGTATAATTTTTCGTCTCCGTAATGAAACAGTTGTTTCCAGGTAGATTAGTTCCGATACCAAAAAGGTCATCAGTACATACCTACACTCTAAACCTGATATTTCTTTGGACTCTCCGTTTCTTAACTACTAAAACTTGACACCACAACCTCTTCTGAGAACTCTCAGGGAACCTGACGTTCCTCTAGGTTGGTCAGGTAGGATTTCCTCTAGTCAGGACCCACAAGAAACCTTCCTGACTACAACTTCGACTTTGAGATTATGAAACCGGTGGACTATGTTTCTCTTCTGAGTAAACCTTTCTGGGACTCCCGTACTCCTCTTTCCCTGTTGTCTCCTACTCTACCAACCTACCATAGTGGTTGAGTTACCTGTACTCAAACTCATTTGAGACCCTCAATCACTACGTGTCCCTCCGGACCGCACGACGCCAAGTACCTCAGCGTTTCTCAACCTGTGCTGACTCACTGACTTGACTTGACTTTTAGTACAGAGAGGAAGTGGATAAACTTGAGAGGAGTTTGTTACAACAAGAAAATAAAATCGGAATTGTGTGATGTCTTTCTTAGTGGTTGATGGATGAGGAAAAAGTGTAAATGATTCTTTCTAAATAAAACGTCAACATTATTTTGACCGTTATGGGTGTCCGTGAAGAATTATAGATCCGTCACAAATAGGGTATTCTTTCGGACATTGAAATACTAGAAGAGGACGTACACTCATCGTAGAGACTAAACTATACATCTGACCTATTAGACTTAAATGCACTCCACAATCAACTCAGGAATCCCTAGAATAGTGGATTTTCAGTATATAGAAAAGTGAAGAACGTACACTAACCAATTACTTGGTGTCCTTAGTTCACTTTTGTAAAGAGTTTGATGGGTGTGCTTTTATACTCGTTTTGACTTATACTTTTACATTAAAGACTACATGGAAAAGGTCAAACCTTGTATATATGTCTGAACGGTTTAAGGGTACTCTGTTTAGGGATCTATATTCTACTCCTTCTCAATCACCTTAGGAAGACACTTCTCGTAAATATAAACGGTAAAAGGGAAAGGTAAACTTCATCTTTCAGAAGTCAAAGGTAAATTCCAATTAAAGAGAATCAGAGTCATTTGAATTGGGTACCAGAAGGAAAATTCTTTTGTAAAAGAAAAAATCAGGAAGAGAAACCAATATGTAACTCCCTACCTACAAAACTTTTCCTACTGTTTCTAACTCGAAGGTGAACCTTTTACTTTAACTCTACTGTCGACTCCAAACCGTTGTGAAAAGATTCTTTAACCCTTTCATGGGAGTTGACCTTTGTCGAAGAAACGACCTTGATACGATATAAATAGTGCACCAAATAAAAAGAAAATTTTTCTTATTGACAGAGACAAATATTCTAATAAAAAAAGAAAAGTTTTTCTTTATTCTAGTCCTTGATGGGACCACCAATTCTCTGGTACAAAGGTAACGTTCCCCGTGCTCAAACTAGGGACCAACCCCTCGATTCAGGACGTATGACGTACCACCGATTTTTTTCTTTTTCTTTCTTTCTTTCAACTCCAGTTTGTTCGTTCCATTGAAGTCGTAGTTAGTTTTGAAACAAATGACAGATAAAAAAGAGTATCCCTCATTCTTCTTTTATCAACTATTGAAGAAGGATTCTGAAATCCGGAGAAGATTTTAAGTAAAAAAGTCGAATTATACATCATTGGATCGTAATATTAGGATTATAACATATTTTGTGTTAGTATTTTATATTTATAATATCGAAATGAACACTGAGCCATCTAAGACATTAAATACGGATCAAATGAGACGGGAATTGGCTATTATGCACTTAAAATGAGAATATCAGTCACAGATCCTCCTGTGGTCCAAAAGGGTAAAGGGTAAAAGTATAAGTAATGGGATCACGGTGTTCTATCAACTAGAAATCAAAAACTACATCCAGTGTAGAATTTAATAGGATGAGAGTTTGAGAATCTCTGACTTTAAGATTCTTTACGAAAGGATTATAAGAGAACTACCGGACCGTAGGCAAACCACGACAAAACGAGGACAAACGTCTACATATCGATTAAATAATCGATCTACTTACGTGTAAGGAATCGGACTGACGAGTATAATGACAGTTTTATGTTCTAGTGTAAATTAGAAGGTTTAATAATGGGGGTTTATTCTGGGGACAATTACTCCTCGAGAACTAAAGATCTCAAGACGGGTCACAGTCCAAAATTGTCGAAATTTAAAGGTTCATTATCTAGTTTTGGGTCATGGTATATCAAGGATGGGTAAATCGGATGAAGTTCGGTAAAGTCATCAAGACCAAACGATTCACGATACCAGACTTACAAACACAAGGGAGGTGACCGACTATTCGGTGTCAGAGGGTTTACGGGACGGTCTTTGTGAGAAAAAAAGATTCAAACGAACATCACCGAGTGGAAAGTTCTCACCAAATGGAGATCGAGGTGAAGAAAAGTAATAGAAGTTCTTCAACGTAACAGACATGTCTCCATCATTAAAAGTATAAAGACGTACATTATAAAAGAAGATGACAATAAAAAAGGTCGAAAGACGTAAGAACACAGAGTATCTAAAGATAATCTTCGTTATGTAACAAAATAAAAATGTCAACTTAATGAATTTAGATAACGTTACTAACAACAGAAAGGGACATCTTTAATTAGACATATTTAAGATATATAGTGTATTAAGGACAAAAGATAGACAGGGTGGACAAGATCCGAAAACGGGGAGAGGGTAAAGAATATATACAATCTACATTTCTTAAATACAATTGGTACTATGAAAAAAAGGAGACACGACTAAAATAAAGAAAACGGAATCTTTTACATCATAGTTCCATTGTCACCGGAGCATCTAACTTTAACCCTCACAAGACGGGTGAATTAAAAAACATTATCAAACTCTTCCTATCCACAATCGGGAAGAATTAAACAAATCATTTTAATAGGACACTTCGGTAGTCTGACACGGTACAATCAGTCGACCCGACGGTACCTCTAGACCATATGAAGACCCCACGACCGACTCATTCGTGGTCATCGTTGGTGGTCGTGGTATGGACCTGGTGAGAGGCTCGGAGACGTAGGGATCTAAGTCAGAAAAGGGTGAAGAACCGACGGAACACAGGTCACTGTTCGACACCGTAATTTACTCATCCCGGTCCCGGAAGTGAGTCCAGTCTCTCGAACCGTTCAACCGTCGGTGATCCCATCTGGAGGGAGACGGAATAGACCACTGTTTGGTCATGGATGAATGAGGAGTGATCACTTCAGACCCAAAGAGGTCGGAAAGACAGACAGAGTCATCAAGAGGTTCGTCCGTGTATTCGAACAGACGAGGTGTATCTTGAGGTCCTGACCCTGTGGGTCAGACACAGAACTGGACGAGTGAGAAGTCTCACTCACAGACTGAGATATTAGAGGGGAAGGAGAATCAGTGGGTGGGTGGTCCCAACGTCCAGGACTGGACTACGAAAAGAAGGACAAGATGGACTAATACATCGATATAAAAACGTGACAACCAACATGTCCTCAATAAGACGGTCTAAGGTATTCTTAATAATACAATCAAAAGGTATTCTTAATAAGGAGTACACCTAAACAAAAACTAAACAAACACCTCCCTTCACTCGATGTCCAGAAGGATGAGACGTTATAACTGGTAACTGGTGTCGCGGGGGAGATGGGTGGCTGAACAGTATGTAAAAGTGAGATAAATCCAAACACTTTCTAAAATAAAGACATTATGTAAGAATATAAAATTTTACCACCACCACCAAATGAGTAATTCAGTACAGACTGAGAACACTTGCGTACCTGACATCGGGACGGTCCGAGAAGACAGGTACCTTAAAAGGTCTGTTCTTATGACTTCACCCAACAGTAAGGGAAGAGGTCTCCTAGAAGGACTGGGCCTCTGACTTGCGTATAGAGGATGTAACGTTCGTCCAAGAAATGGACTTGGTGGTCCCTTCGTGTATAAAAATTTATCAATTATGAATTTGTCAAAATGATTATAAAATTGTGATAAGACGGGTATAGTCGGAAATAATTGAGAAGGTCAATCCTACTTTTATATGGGAAATCTTTAAGAAATCGAGTCAAATAAAAGACTTTCTCAAAATGGAACCCGTAACAGATCTTTATATAGAAACAGTGTTTAATTAAATAATGAACCACTAGATAAAGTCGTGTCTTATTTTCTAGTAGGGACAGAAGACCGAGGTCGAGAACGACGACTCTTCGGTAGAGAGGTAGACTTACGACAAAAGACTTTCTTCTATGAGGAAAAATGATAAAACTGACGCGACTAATAGTAAAACAGAAATATCAGACTTCAAAATGGTTTTACAGAGATCCAGACAAAAGAATATAAATAAGTCGAAGTCTGAAAGAGAATCAGATAAACACGATGATATTGTTTTTGATCCACCGAATATTAGTTGATTAGTTGTGTAAAGAAAAGTGACATCGGAGTGTACCTTCTTGAGACAGAGTTTGGAAGGAAAAAAAGGGAGAGAAATAAATAAAAATTAACTTCCTATTAACGAAATCTCGTGACATAACCAAAGACGGTACGTAGTCGTACTCAATCGGTATCCATATGGATACACGGGAGGGAGAACTCGGAAGAAGGGTGGAGGGTCGGGTAGGGTGGGGGGTCCAACAGTGTCTCAGGGTCGAACTCAAGGGACTTAGTATGTCGTTTAAGGGTGACCGATAAATAAAATATATACCATGACATATACAGAGGTACGATGAAAGGTAAACAGGGTGGAAGACAAAGGGGGACTGGGGTACAGGTATTTAGACAAGAGAAACAGGTATAGAGGTAACGACGGGATATTTATCCAGGTAGTAGAAAGATCCAAGGTAGATATACACGATTATATACTATAAACAAAAGGAGAAAGAATGAAGGGAGACACATTATCTGAGACCCAAGTGGATGAAGTAATCGTGAGTGAGTTTACCCAAGGGAAAGTACCACCTCATTATAAGGTGACACATATGGATGTCACCAAAGAAATTGGTAAGTAGACAACAACCTGGAGATCCAACGAAGGTACAGGATCGATAACATTTATACGACGTTACTTGAAATCCTATGTACACAGAAAGAGTCAATACCAAAAGAGTCCCATACACGGGTCCCCACCATAACAACGTAGTAGAAATCAAAATAAGGATCAAAAAATTCCTTTAGAGGTATGATAGAAGAAGGTATCACTGACATAGTTAAATATAAGTAAGGGTGGTTGTCACGTTCTCCCAAGGGAAAAGAGGTATGGGAGAGGTCGCAAATAATAAACATCTAAAAAACTACCACCGGTAAAACTGACCATACGTCACTATAGAGTAACATCAAAACTAAAAGTAAAGAGATTATTACTCGATACAACTCGTAAAAAAGTACAAATAATCGGTAAACATACAGAAGAAACCCCTTTATTGATACAGTTTGGAAAGAATACCCGTCTGAGGATGAGTTTTCCCGAGACGGGAGTACTGGATAAATAGAGGGGTTGATCAGACTGAGGATTATGATAGTGTGAATTCCCAATCCAAAGTTGTATACTTAACTCTACCCGTGTTTATAACCCATGATATTGTTAAGAAAACTGAGACCTTACACACCTAACTATAGAAAGTGATCAAGACTTTTGAAGAAACGATTCTAGAAAAGATTATACTAAAAGGAGTCAGTGAAAGAATAAAGGAAGACCTTGAAACTATCCTATGTATGAACCACATAAAATATAGGTGTAGAGAATATCAAGGGATTATAAAAGGTAGAAAATATAAAGAAACGATACAATTTTAATAAAAAAGACCGTTAAGAGACAATCCTAGATCACATTAAATTTTTTGATAGGTTACTGTATGAGTTTTACCCATTGTTGCTCTTATATTACCTCCTCACCAAATGTTTTATGTTTATCTGAGGAGACAGATACCCTAAAGGGTTCGTTTTTATGATCTTACCCAACGGTAAAGTGAGAGGTCCCGTAGAAGGGTTAGGTTCCTAGTTTGAGTCGAGAGGATGTAACGTTTACCTAAGAAACGGTTGATTTGGTGGTTCCTTCGGGACGTTTGACCCAATTACTTTTGTCAATTCCTCACCATTGTATAAGGACCGAACCGTCGTAGTCCTCCTTGGATGGTGGGGACTCGGTCTTCCTCCTTCTTCTCACTCAACATTATTAGGTCGTTCTGGGTCTTTAAGAAAACTCCCCCGACGGTACCAAGTCGTCTTTTCCTCAGTTCACCGATTTAGGGTTGAAAGGAGAAGAGGGGTTTAAACTAGAAGATTATCAGAAGATTACTAGAGGATTACCGGTTGGACTTGAATTATTCTGTACCCCCGTTACTTCGGATCTTACATCTCGTCTTTCATCTCATCCTACCTCTTATGAAAAATTATATTTAAATAAATAAAATTAACCTCCAATTAATGAAATGTTATAACATAACCAAAACGGTATGTAGTTGTACTTAGGCGGTGTCCATATGTGCACAAGGGGTAGGACTTAGGGGGAGGGAGGAGGGAGGGGCATGGTAGGGATGAAAACTTCCTCGTTCAAAGACGACTTTTTTAGACGACTGTCAGAATACCTCTAAGTGAACATGCATTGTTTAATAAAAAGAGGACGAGAAAAATTCTAAAAGAAAAGAAATTGAAAACTGTAAAATTAATCCACAGAACCGTACACAGAAACATATTAGGAAAATATACTTTAAGACCCGAAGGTCCTATAGAAAAAGAAAAGGTACAATCCCTTCAACAATCAGTATTAAACAAGTTTATCCAGGAGACGGAGTAGTAAAGTAAAAGAAAAACCTATTAAACTTAAACTTATAAGTAGGCGAACTATAATAGGGTATTTAGGGAATTTGATATATATAAGTGAAGACAAATTTAAGAAAAAAAAAAAAAGGGAACAATGACGAGTCGAACCCACTTAAAGTACCAGGGTAGAAAATTCAAGTGACTAGGAAAAAAGATAAAGTAGATTAGACGAAAAGTTAGGGAAATCATATAAAAAGTCAAGTCAGTATTAAGAGTCGACACTGAAGATAAACTAAAAGAGAATATGTGAGAGAAAAACTTCAAGAGTAACACGAAGAGGAAATAATAGGACTTGAACTATTAGTAGAAATTCTGGTCGTAAAAATTGAGAAATAGTCTATATGGTGAGTAGAGGTAAAGTAATTCATAAAAAAAAAGGACTCCAAAGTATAATAAAAAAGTAAACCTAGTTTAAGGAGAGACCAAAAGTAATGGAAATCAGAGAGACAACTAAAGATACGTAATTAATCTTGTTCATGGGGCGCGGGGGGGGGGTAAAACTTTCTTTCCGGGAAACATTTTCTATTTAATATATAAGTTAGGGTGGGATCAAGAACTAACAAAGAGGTAAAAAACACTAAGAGGTTCATGGGATAAAATTTAAAATACCAAGGGTCATCAACTCCCACACGACTCTGTACAGTCATAGGGTTTACTCTCCTATAGTCAGTCGTGGATCTAAGTCCGACTGACCTTCGGTCTAGAAGTACGTCGTCGAAAGTCACATATCTATTTTATTCGGGACGTCCGGTAGTCTTGGTCCATTATGTCTCCACAACGGACCTTCGTCGATATTCTTGTCTCTTAGTCTCTTTCCCATGTTTGAAGAAAATTCCACCCATTGTCTTCAACCTCGTAACGTCTCTCTCTTGTGTTTTTAACGTAAGGGACCGGAGACAAGGGACTCTCGTGGAAGTATCCGGTGTCAAGTCGAGTCAAGTCAGTGAGTCAGGACAGACTGACAAACGCTGGGGTACATGACGTCGTACGGTCCGAAGGGATAGATAGTGGTTGAGGACTTCGAACGAATTTGACTACGGGTAACTCAGCCACTACGGTAGGTTAGTAGAGTAAGAGACAGTAGGGAAAGAGGAGGGCGGAAGTTAGAAAGGGTTGTAGTCTCAGAAAAGGTCACTCAGTCAAGAAGGGTAGTCCACCGGTTTCATAACCTCAAAGTCTAAGTCGTCGTCAGGAAGGTCACTTATAAGTCCTGACTAAAGGAAATCCTACCTGACCAACCTAGAGGAACGACAGGTTCCCTGAGAGTTCTCAGAAGAGGTTGTGGTGTCAAGTTTTCGTAGTTAAGAAGCCGCGAGTCAAAAGAAATATCAGGTTGAGAGTCTGGGTACGTACTGATGACCTTTTTGGTATCGAACTGATCTATCTTGAAACAACCGATTCATTACAGAGACGAAAAAATTATACGACAGATCCAAACAGTATCGAAAAGAAGGTTCCTCGTTCACAGAAAGTTAAAGTACCGGTACCCACACATGGTTTGGTCTTCAGACGGAAAGACCGGTTCGTGGATCTGTTCGGAGAAAGTGTCTTTCGGATGTCCATGTAAAGTCAGAAGATAGACACGTCACGGCAGTCCAAAATTGGTTAGTACTTGACAGCGAGACTAACGATATCAGGAACCCAGGGCCTTTTTATTCTAGGAAACCGGAAATCTCGGGTCACTAGTGCCCCACAGGTGACCCCTCGTCAGTGTTTTACGTACATTTTCGAGGGGAGACCCCCTGTGACCACGAGGTCTCGCACCGTGTCCTTCTCATACTTCTATCCGGTGATAGACCCTAGAGATCTTTCCTGACCGAGGATTTTCACATAAAGTAATCTTTGGGCGAAGAGTTCTGTGTCAATACTTGTATTTGATTATCCGGAAAAACGATAGGACCCGAGAACTCTGAGAACGAAGAACGACACGAGACTTCCACCATCGGTGAATTCTTGTGACAGACGAGACCATTGTCAGTACATTCTGAGACCTCGTATTCGGGGTGACTGTTGATATCGACCCGCTAACATAACAGGAGACCTAACGTCGGTTTTTTTTAGCTCTGTTGGTCTTACGAATCTTTGGAAGAAAGACCCTTTATAGTAATTTAGTACCTCTACCACGGATGACTGATCCTTCTGATTTTTCTATGGAGGACGGTTCGAAATAGGGACTTCTATTATGGGGTCGTCCGGAGACTTATACACAATCTCTGTATGGATGGGTAGTCCGATTACCAAATTCTATTATTCGTTTCTTTCGAGTAAATGGATTTCGTACCCACGGATAGTTAACCGTCGGAAAAACAATCAGGAACCCTACCCACTCAGGTTTCCTGTTCGGGAAATTGTCGGTAAAGAGTCTCACGATATCGGAACACCCAGAACGTTTATACTTGGGGTAACTAAAAGTTCCGATTTACAAAGATCTGGGTAGACAGTCCACGTTCAGAATTTTCAACCCTAAGAACTACACGTCAAGTTTGGGAAATGAGGAAATCCCTCTTCAAGGTCCAAAACTCACGTCAGAGTTAACATTCAACGTCATGGTCCCGACCCAAAATACCACTCTATTACAGAGTCGAAGACGATGGGTTAAACTACACCCAAAAAGAGAGTAAACGGGTTATATATCCTCAATGGATCAAAAATGTAAAAAAAGTCTCCTTGAAAAAAGTATACATCGACAACTATATCACACGGGTACCCTTGTCTACTCACGTCCCAGTAGGATGCATCGGTAGAAGTTGTTCTGTGAATATACAATTAATTCAAGTTATTTCAAAGTAGAATTAATGGAACCTAATTCAAAATTTATTGTCGTTATAATTCTCAAAAAGTAAAACGTCAATAAAAATTAAAATATGTCAGACAGACCGTTACGAATAATAATACAACGATTTTCAACAAGTCAACTATTCAACACAGGTTCAGAAACGTTAGGGTACCTGACGTCGTACGACCGGAAAGGATATAGGAAGTGATAGAGGACCTCAAACGTGTTTGAGTGTGGGTAACTCAGCCACTATGGTAGGTTGGTAGAGTAGGAGACAACGGACAAAGAGGAGGACGGGAGTTAGAAAAGGTCGTAGTCCCAGAAAAAGTCACACAGTCGAGAAAGGTAGTCCTCCGGTTTCATAACTTCGAAGTCGAAATCGTAGTCAAAAAGGTTACTTATAAGTCCCAACTAAAGGAAATCCTGACTGATCAAAGTAGTGGAACGATAGGTTCCCTGAGAGTTCTCAGAGAAATCAAGAAAAAACGAAAGACGGTAATCACCATAGTAGACGTATAGACTCCTACAGTTATAAAGAGGACCGTTAGAACTAAGGTCGAACACGAAGTTGGTAGGACCGTAAAGTGTACTGCATGAGACGTATATTCAATTTATTCGTCCCACTGTTATATGTCGGAACTACATGAATAAAGGGTTAAAACTTGATTAGTCATCAAGGTACAGACCAAGATTGACAACGAAGAACTGGACTTATGTCCAAAGATTCCTCTGTCCATTCTACTAGACCATAAACGTAGAGAAATTCTTAAAAGGTGTCAAAGGACACTAGGTGTGTCATTTTCCGAAATAGTATCCGAAATAGTATCAGTTACTTTGTCTTCATCCCCTTAAGGGAACGAAAAAGATGATAGGTCACCTACAACCGTTGAACTAGAGATGAAGGAGACGGATTTTATAAAGATGCATTTATCATAGTACCGACCTATGTTCCTGATAAAACAACTGATATTCCCGATGAGGAAAAGAAGATTCTCTAAGAACGGGTGTCATCATCTATATTACCAGTAAACTTAATTTAAGAGGGTAAAGACAGGTATAGTCAAGTAACTAAAGATTTTACAGCTACAAGTAACAACGGTAGAGGACGGACTGGTGTAGTTCCAGTAACTAAACCCTGGATTGTAAGGTTCAAGGGTACGTGACAATAAGAAATCTGATTTCGTAATCTGAAATGAAAGTCGTGGTATGTGTAGACGTTGACACATAGTAAAGATGAAACCGGGTCTGAGAAGTAAGAAAGACCTCGATAAGGAACGAGAAGGGTCATCGTATGACCTATGGATGGTCGGACCCCCGAGTAGAGGACCACAGTATAGAAAAAAGGAAAAGTATGACAGGCACCCCAAGAACTCCGTTTTATCACATCACCAAACGGTAAGCGAAGAGGTCACCCAGTACAAAACAACGTCATGAGCATTCGTCGGGTACATCGAGTTATGGTCTTTTTATTTACTGGGTTAGTTTTTTACCCGGTTTCTTGGTTTGTCTGTAAAGAGGTTTCTTCTGTATGTCTACTGATTGTTTGTGTACTTTTCTACGGGTTGTAGTGAGTAAAAGTCTCTTTCCGTTTAGTTTTGGTGTTACTCCATGGTAGAGTACGATCAGTCTTACCGACGATAGTTTTTCAGATGTTTGTTATTTACGACCTCTCCCACACCTCTTTTCCCTTGGGAGAATGTAACAACCACCCCTACGTTTGATCATATAGGTGATACCTCTTGTTCCACCTCTAAGGAATTTTTTGACCTTTATCTTGATGGTATACTGGGTCGTTAGGGTGACGACCCGTATGTGTGACTTCTTTGGTCTTAACTTTCTCTGTGTACATGAGGTCACAAGTAACTCGTGACAATTGTTGTCGGTCCTGTACCTTCGTTGGATCTACAGGTAGCCGTCTGCTTACTTATTCTTTCGACACCATGTATATATGTTACCTCATAATGAGTCGGTAATTTTATTACGTAAACTCAGTCGAGATTACTTCACCTACTTTGACCTCGGTTAATATGTCTTACTTAATTCGGTCTTTCTTTTTGTGGTTATGTCATACAATTACGTATATATACCTTAAATCTCTCTACCATTACTGTTGGGATATACGTTCTATCGTTTTCTCTGTGTCTATATTTCTTGTCTGAAAACCTGAGACACCCTCTTCCAGTCCCACCCTACTAAACTCTCTTATTGTAACTTTGCACATAATGGTATACACTTTATCTACTGGTCAGGTTCATATTGTGTAGTTTGTCCCGTGAGTTTCGACCACGTGATGGGTCTCCTTACCCTACCCCTCCCTCCACCCTCGTCCCGAGTCCTGCCCCCCTGTGTACATGTAGGCACCAACTAAGTACAGTTACATACCGTTTTTGGTGGTGTTATAACATTTCATTAATCGGAGGTTAATTTTATTTATTTATTAATAAAAATTCTTTTTAAAGTGGACTAATTTTTTGAGAACCCGATACAAAAGTCTATTAATTTTTATCTACCTAACCATTTTATAACTAACCTAAAAACTGAGCGTTCATCTCGATAAAGGGGTCACATATGGTAAGGAAGGATGATACCTTTCAAAAGGTAATAAAATTCTTAAGGAGTCTACTTTATTGAAACTCTTTATTTTGTAAACCTCTTACGATAATTGGGTGTGAATAAAAAAGTGATAACTTTAGATAGAAATAGGGAAAACATCGAAAAAAGTAACTCGGTCAAGGTATCAAGATACCTATTCTCCATAGGGAGAGACAACAGATGAATCCTTTTTTAATCAGGATAGAGTTACCCTTCAAAAATTTTTTATCTTTCTATAGTGACATAGAGAAATTAGAAATAGATCAGACAGGGTAATCTTAATGTTTACATGAGGTAAAATTTCTTAATTGGATAAATAATAACTGGTAGAAGTTTCGATTTTATACTTACCTGTTTTTCTTTTTTTTAGAAAGGTTTCTTACTTATACTACAGTCCTTCCCTTAGGGTTCCTACAAAGTGTGAATAAATTTCAACAATGAGAGCTCTCATTGAAACGACTACGAAGGTAGACCAGTAAAAGAAGTCGATACACAACTTAAGAGAGAACTCTTATAACTTCTTCGAACATGTCTTGTCACTCACAGTTTGAACCGAGGTGCGAAGAAGGATTGATTCTAAAACCAGAGGTTTAGTGGTACGGAGTAAATGTATGATCCAAAAGTTTGTTATAAAGTATATTTTTACAAACTTTTGAAACATATGAATTAAGATGTAATCCACACTTTTGTCAAAGTGAAAAAAAAATTAAGTTTTCCTAGGTAGTTTATTACGATATTTATCATGTCATCATTTACGCTAATTGTACAAAAGATTACATAACGAAATAGTTATACCATAATCATTTCTATTGGATACAATTAATAGACGGACCGAATTAGAGATGATTATCGATTACATCCGATAAATCTTAAGTATATCTCAGAGTCCCAACTGAGTACATATGTCGTAAGAAAGACCGTACACAATTTATATAACCCTCATCACAGTTTAGTGAAATAAGAGAGAATAAAGGAGGGAGGAGGATAGAAGCAGAAGGAGGTCAGTAAGTTGCCTCCATGTAAATAGTTCATGGAAGACATAAAACTACATCTTTCATGGTCTTCATGAATTGTATATTATTTTTACTCTGATAGATCTATAACACAGTATAAATTCTATTTTTAATGAATGTTATATACACATGCAACCATTTGTATATGTTTGACTCCGTTTTTATTCTAGAAAAAACTTACAGAATTGAATTATTAATATAACGAATATGAGACTTTTCTCCTCATTTTTAAGGGTTTTACAATAGTAGTTACATTTTTAATATAGTCGTAGTGGAGACGTAAAGAAATAGTCCTTAACTCAATATCACAATTGTAAATATAAGAATAAATTAGAAGCACTATTGAGACATTCCATGTATGATATTACCAGAAACAGTTACTTACCTTTCTACCAACTCATGAAACGAAAGATAGGTAAAAGATATATTCCCCGTATCACCGGTACACTGTCAGACTGTGGTCTCAGAGACAAGAACTCCGACGTAGTATGACAAAATACGAACCCACTTAAGTAGTATGACAAAATACGAACCCAATTAAGTGCAGTGACTTAATTGTGCCAATATGTGTGAGAAGATGTCAGTGTTAAACCTAGACAGTCGAGAAAGAATAAAGTCATAAGAAAGAAGCGTACCTGTTAAATGTCATCAAGAACAAAAACAGACGCAAGAAATGGATAAATTAAGGTTAAGTAGGAGATCGATAGTCGGTTTTATAATGAAGTCTTTTCTCAACAATAGACTGGGGGTCTTGATTTAGTTTGAATGAAAAGGATCGTGACATCTGGAGAATAAAGACTTGTGAAGTGTGTTTACATTAAAAGAAAAGAAAAAAATCATTGGTAAACTACCTACACAAACATTGGGGTGGCCCTATACTCGGGGCATTTCCGTTTTTAGTATATAGAGAAATACTAAAAGTAAAATTTAGTACGTGGACCTCTTCTCCGACTGGTATCAGTCACGAGTTAATGGTCAGGAGTGGAATGAGTTAAAGAACCATTATAAAATGTGGTAGAAGAAATAAAAAAAAAATGTGGTAGAAGAAATTTATTACTAGAACTTTAGGTTTTATAGTGAAAGAGGACCTAAAGAAGGACGGAGAACTTATCAAGGAAGAGTATGAGTCAACGATTTAATAGGAAGACTTTAGAAATTTAAAAATTTAAGTCATCAGTAAGTCAAATTAAACAGAGGAGAGAAAAATAAGTGATAGATTCCTAAAGTAACAAAAAGTTCTGGAATCATGGTAAGAACAGATATAGTTGTATTTGAAAACGAATCCTCTAACCTTATCTTAGACTCCTTCAGAGGGACAAAGGAGAGGCCGGAGAAAGTAAGATAATTGTTGTTTCACTGGTTTCTTTATAAAAACTTTGTAATTCGGTATAGTACAGTAGGAGATTACTGAACAGTGTAAATCTTATTTTAGGATACAATAATGATACTGGACATTCGGGAATGTACGAGACGTAGGATTTAGATAGACCCAGGTGTATATATATGTGTTATATATATAACTCATATTATATATATATATATATCTATCTTTATTGTGTGTATATATATACATATATTATATATCGTGTTATATTGTATACATATTATATATATATTGTGTTATATTGTATACATATATGATATATATATTTTGTGTTATATTGTATAACAATATTGAGTTATTGAGTAGAGGTAGTATGATCTGAAAAACTATTAGAGTCCTTTTTCGTAGTCAGAAGATGAAAATCCAAAAACGCGAAAGAGAAGAGAGATATATAATAGAAAGGAGTTTATTAAATCATGGAGTGAAGTAAGTACCACGAGGAAAATGGAGGTGTCTCTCTTTAGAGGATGGGCGGATAGATTTTCATGTGAAGAATAGTGATAAAAGAATAGAATACAATAATAAGTAATACGTTATTAATGGATGGATGTTGTTTATAAATTATAAATAATACAGATATACAAATAAAAAATCAAATACGGAGGTGTGATATTATATGTAATATATTCTTATCTCGGTAGGAACTTCTTATGGTTCGTGTATTATATACAAGTTATTTATATATGACTTACTTATTTGTTATTCACAAGTCTTATATAAATCAATTATTTATATAATTTCTTACGTCCTTAAGATGGACGTCGGTACATCTTTATCGAACATATTTTGTTTCGGAGAATCTTACGGATTGTCCTTTCTTACTCACTACAAATTATTTATAAAAGATTTTATTATTTTGATGGTTACGTGATTTTTATACTCCTAAGGTACTTGTTTCTCTCTTTGTTTCTTGTCTTCACTCAGGTCATAAGACACATCTAAAAAAAGGGAACTCCGGTTTGGTAAAGATTCGATTTCGTAGGTTCATATCTTCGGTTCATATACTTGAATAGAATTTGTCTTTTACTTCACTACTTCTCCGGATCTTCTTTTTTAATCTGTCACTTGGTTCACTTTTGATTCCATACTGTCTGACTCGTCTCAACATTCGTAAAAATGACACCATCTTCATTTCTCTTACATTCTCTGTCGTCGGGTCCTCACACGGGGTCTGAAGGTTAATTCTAAGGACCTCTCAATTAGCATACTTATTTATAATTGGTCATTATCTGGCGAAATTGTTTATGATTTAGAAATTAAATTTAGTTAGATCAAAGTAAGAAAATGTTCACCAACTGGTCAAAAGGGTCCTGGTGAACAATTTCTCTAACAGAAATGAGGTAACATATAAGAACGGAGGAAACAGTTTCTATTCCCCAGGTATACACACACGTAAATAGAGACCCGAAAGATAAAACAAGGTAACTAGATATACAGACAGAAACACGGTCATGGTATGACAGAACTACTGACACCGAAACATCATCTCGGACTTCAGTCCGTTCAACTAAGGAGGTCAAGGTAAGAAGAAAGAGTTCTAACGAAACCGATAAGCTCCNTGTATTTAGTGTCGTCCTAGGAGATACTAGGTGGAGGGTCTTAAGACCAAGACACTTTTTACACCGACCATCGAACTATCCCTAACGTAACTTAAACATTTAACGAAACCCACCATATGAGTAAAAGTGATATAACTAAGAATGCTAGGTACTTGTATTATCGTTTACTTCGTTGACTGTTTGTTGATTAGAGTTTTTATATGTTCGTTGACTACGTCGAGTTAAGGTCTTTTTATTTACTGGGTTAGTTATATAAGGATTCATAAAATAAGAAAAGCAACGTTACCACTTACCTTAACAAAGGNCTACCGATTGTTTGTGTACTTTTCTACGAGTTGTAGTGAGTAATAATCTCTTTACGTTTAGTTTTGGTGTTACTCCATGGTGAAGTGTGGTCAGTCTTACCGACGCTAGGTTTTTAGACGTTCGTTATTTACGACCTCTCCCACACCTCTTTTCCCTTGGGAGGATGTGACAACCACCCTTACGTTTGATCATGTCGGTGATACCTCTTGTCACACCTCTAAGGAATTTTTTAACGTTTATCTTGATGAAATACTGGGTCGTTAGGGTCACGACCCGTATGTGTGGCTCCTTTGGTCTTAACTTTCTCTGTGTACATGGGGTTACAAGTAGTGTCGTGACAAATATTATCGGTCCTGTACCTTTGTTGGATCTACAGGTAGTCGTCTACTTACCTATTCTTTCGACACCATGTATATGTGTTACCTCATAATGAGTCGGCAATTTTTCTTAAGTAAACTTAGTCAAGACTACTCTACCTACTTTGACCTCGGCTAATATGTCTCACTTCATTCGGTCTTTCTTTTTGTGGTTATGTCATATGATTGTGTATATATACCTTAAATCCTTCTACCGTTACTGCTGGGACATACGTTCTGTCCTTTTCTCTGTGTCTACACATATTACCTGAAAACCTGAGTCTCCCTCTCCCTCTCCCACCCTACTAAACCCTCTTACCGTAAGATTGTACATATGATAGTACATTCTTAACTTAACGGTCAGGTACAGACTACGTCCTATGTCGTACGAACCCCGACCACGTACCCCTACTGGGTCTCTCTACAATACCCCTCCCTCCACCCTCCCCTCAAGTACAAACCCTTGCGTACATTCTTAATTTCTAAAATTTTAATTTTTTTATTTTTTGATTTTTTTTTTTACTTTCTTGAGTTTTTTTAGTTAGTTAGTTAGTTAGTTAGATTACCACCTGACCAAGTTTTACCATATGGAGATCATTTGTATATACGATTCTCGTTTTCTTTTAGGAGAGAACTCATTCTACCATAGTAGATCTCAAATTTTAATAGAAGTGTTATAAATATTACGGATTGTAAATTATTTTTGAACCGTACAGTAATACGTTCTCTTTTATTCACTTTAAGTACACTTTCTTTATCAGTAATCTCTATCTGGGTGTCCTTTAGGTCATAAAATTCGAAATCTTTATATGTATGTATACAAATAAAATTCTCCAGGTTTCCCTGATTTTTAGATATTTTCGATAGTTGTCTTTAACAAGTCAGTTTTGTATTATTTTAACTCTTAGGTTTTCTACCTAAAATGATATCTAATTCCTCTCGACTTCTGTTCTCTAACTTGATATTCTGTCAAGTCATCTTTTTAAGGTTGGACATAGTGTCTTTTATTATTATCTCTAAAAAATTTCTGATAAAAAGTCTCGTCACATTTTGTATTTAACCCTCCGTTCAAGTCTCTAAAGAGTATGTGGGGGACGGAGGTGTGTAGATACTTGTGAATGTAATAGTTGTAGTAAATGGTCTAGTACAAAGGTTCCTACTAGGATGTAACTATGTAGTATTAGTGAGTTAAGGGTCTCAAATGGAAACTCAAGCAAGAACCACAACACGTATGATACCCAAACCTGTTTACATATTACTATATATGGGTAGTAATATCATAATATGTTTTATAAAAGTGACGTGATTTTACGATGATATAAGATGATAAGTAGAAGAGTGGAGGTTGGATCTTTGAGGACTAGAAAAACAGAAACATCAAAACGAAAAAGGTCTTACAGAATAAAAATACTAATATATCATACATCTGAAAAGTCTAACCGAAGAAAACAAATCATCATACGTGAATTTTAAGGAGGTACAGATAAGTACCGAACTTTCAAGTAAAGAAAAATCGTGATATATTTTAATATAATAGACCTACATGGTGTCACACAAATAGATAAAGGATGACTTCCTATAGAACCAACAAAGTTTCTAAACTGTTAATACTTATTTTGACGATATTTGTGGACACACGTCTAAATGACATCTGTTCAAAAGTTGAGGAAACCCATTTATGATTCTTCGTACTCATGACCTAATATATAAGTCTCATACAAATCAAAATATTCTTTGATGGTTAGACATTAGGTTTCACCGATATGATAAAAGTCAAGGATAGTCGTTCCATACCCACAAGGAGTAGTCGTAAAACTACACCAGTCACAACACCTAAAACCGGTAATATTATCCACTCGTCATCGTAGAGTGAAAACAGAATGGATTTTATTCCTAAAATTCATTATATCAATTTTCAAACTCGTCCAAACACTAAACTTTGTCACCCTCCTTTTATTGTATCTTATGTCCTATCTGAATTATTTATTCCTTTATGGTCGATTCTAATAAAGTTTACCGATCTTAAGTAGTTGGGTATATCCGTCCTTTTCGACGTCTAGAGTTTATCCTATTTGTGTTTCATTGGTATACCTTTGTGTAATAATATTCACACATACAATCAACAAGTCAGAACAGGTTGAGAGACGTTTGGGTACTTGACATCGGGACGTCCGAAGAGACGGATACCCTAAGAGGTTCGTTTTTATGACCTCACCTGACGGTAAGGGAAAAGGTCTCCTATAAGGGCTAAGTCCTTAGTTTGGACCCAGAGGACACAACGTCCGTCTAAGAAACGGTAAACTTGATGTCCCTACAGAGGTAGTAGTATTTTGTCTCCTATTCGTGTATATCTCCCAGTTTCACTTTTACTGTCGACATAGAGTTGTCTTTATTACAAACACGTCTGATTATATGGACAGTTTTATATTACAGGGTTTCATTTCTACGTAATTCTTACAAAAGTCTTTTTTTAAGTCTTTTGAGTAGTGATCTTCTGGGTTGGTTTCATTTGAGTTTTATTATGAGAAGTACGTTTTACTCTTTCTAGGGTCTGATTTCGGGTCCTACGTCCTTCTTTATTTTTGACTTCTTCCTGGTATATTGAGTCGTGGGTGATAAGTCAAGTCATCGAATCAAATTTTATATACACAATGACTTTTACCTTTGTTATTATTTTGTTATCCGTTGTCTCTACATCAATGTTAAGCACAATTCTGGTGTTTTATGAAGTAAATGAAATCTAGACAACTCTGTATCTATATTTACATTAGGGTTCCTATTCGTGAGTTTAATCGTCAAATTTTTACATACAATTTTCTGCAGATATTCCCGTTTATACACTTTCACTTTTTATGAACTAGCTCGTCTTCCTTCCTGGGGGGTTGTACTCTTTTCACCTTATAATATATCAATTCATTCTATTCGGTTAGTGTCCTGTTTATGACGTACAAAAGTAAATATATTCCACTCTATAGATTTTATGAATTTTAGTATTTTCATCTCATCCTACCACTAACGATCTCGGATTCTCCTCCCTCTTTACCTTTTAACAAGTTTCCAATCTTTCAAAGTCAATACATTCTGACTTAAAATCTCTATACGACATGTTGGAACCCGGATATCAATCGTTAAGGTATAATATGTGATTTCTAAACAACTTTTTCTCGACTATATTTTCCAAGAATGGTATTTAAATAAAGGAGATTCTTCAACGGAAATAAACCTCTAGTCTTACTAATGACACTAAAATTTTTCGTCAATTTATCTGTGATCAAGGTAGGTTGAAGTTTAACTCACCAAAAACAAAGACGTAATAACACTAATAAAAATGAAGTTATGATAACCTTACTCTCATCTGAAGACAAACGTAAAAAAAGAACTACATTTCAAAAGAACAATTCTAACTCTTATCCTTGTGTAACAACAACAAATTAAACAAATTAGTGATTCAGTATAGGCTGAGAAAACCTTGGAGTGTCGGACATCGGATGGTCCGGGGAGACAGGTACTTTAAAAAGTCCGTTCTTAGGACCTCACACAATGGTAAAGGAGGAGACGTAGAGAAAGTATCCGTCCATCTAAGAAATGGTGACGGGGTGGATCCTTTGGAGATTATAGACTATCCTTCGACATACATGTTTTTTTTTTGTTTTAGGTTAGTCCTAATTTCTAATTTTTACAAGGTTTTACCTTTTTTATGATCTCCTTTTGTATCCTATGTCAAAAACATTGGAACTAGAATCGTTACTAAAGTACCTATACTGTGATTTTTGTGTCCGTTGTTTTACTTTCTATCTGTTTATTCTGGTGTCGTTTGTTTTTACAAAAACGTGTCCTTTGTTGAATGTTGCTCCTTTTCGTTCGATTTATCCTCTCCTTTGATAAATATTTACCATATAGACTATTCAAGTAAGTCAAGTCAAGTCAACGAGTCAGTACAGACTGAGAAACTCTGGGGTACTTATCGTCGTGCGGTCCGGAGGGACAGGTAGTGGTTGAGGGTCTCGAGTGAGTCTGAGTGTAGGTAACTCAGTCACTACGGTAGTCGGTAGAGTAGGAGACGGTAGGGGAAGAGGAGGACGGGGGTTAGGGAGGGTCGTAGTTTCGGAAAAGGTTATTCAGTTGAGAAGCGTACTCCACCGGTTTCATGACCTCAAAGTCGAAGTCGTAGTAAGGAAGGTTTCTTTAGGGTCCCGACTAGAGGAAGTCTTACCTGTCCATCAGACAAGGTACAGGCCAAAATTGACAACGAAGGGCTAGACGTATATCGAAAGAGTTCTCCGTCCAGTCCACCAGACCATAAGGGTAGAGAAAGTCTTAAAAGGTGTCAAATAACACTAGGTGTGTCAGTTTCCGAAACCGTATGAGTTATTTCGTCTTTATCTATAAAAAGACCTTGAGAGAACGAAAAAGTTACTAGGTCGCCTACAACCGATAAACTAGAGACCAAGGAGACAGAAAAGATTTTGGTCGAATTTGTAGACCCTCAAGCGCCAAGTGTATAACGACTTCGGACCGAACCTCTTAAAACTCATAATGAAATGATCGTACACTCTACTCAAATGATGACGTTAACACTCCATCAAATTCGTAAGCAACCGTAACGGAAAGAAACCCTACCCTTACTTTTGACTGGAAAAGGTCAGGACACCGGTCACGACTCAAAAGGTTTAAACGACCGTATAACTCACGTCGTGAAAGTGTCGTAGTAGAAGGTCCTAAACTTTATCGAGGTGACCTTAAGGTAGTGAAGGTGATCGAAACAAACATCACTACGAAAGATTCCGGGTGAACTGAAGTGTAAGGTCCTACAGACCGAGATCCACTCACACTAGTGTGGTAGCACTAATAGACCCAGCACTTCTAGATAAAACATATGAAGAAGACACATAAGAACGGTGGAGAAGAATTATAGAGACGAAGACAATCCAGGTATGGTAAAGACGGGAAATAGTTCGGGTAGAAACGTACTTTACAAGGGAACCACAGAGATTAAAAGAACTTCTTTAGAGATCAGAAAGGGTAAGACAACAAAAGGAGATAAAGAAACGTAACTAACGACTCGATGGTTTTGTATATTCTTTGAGGATGTTAAGTAATCGTTTTTGTCTTATTGACTTAAAATTTTATCCGTTTCCTTGATTTATCTGAAATGGAGATTCTCCTGTATGTTTACCGGTTCCACAAATAAAAATAAACCGTAAGTGACAAATAGTATAAGAGTCTTAAAGAACCTAAAGAGTAATCCATAGTTAGTAATCAAACATTTTTATAGTCGAAAATACAGAAATTTATGAAGACGGTGTACAAGAACGAAGAGAAGACCATTAGGACAAAATAAACACAATCTGATACACTATAACAGGGTGTCGAAAATGTCCAAGACTTAACAAAAACGGTAAGAAAGAAAAAAAGAGATACAAAGTTTCTTCATAAATTTTGTTTCTTCTTCGGACTTTTATTTCGTACATTATATCCTTCACAGTTTTTAAACAAATTCTCTTAAATCCCCTTTTTTTTACTGGGACTACGATTTATTCTAACTTCCGTCTCCTCTTCTCGTACCGTCTCCTACTCTATCAATCTATCATAGTGGTTGAGCCACCTGTACTTGAACTCGTTTAAGGTACTCTATCACCTTCTGTCCCTTCAACCCGTAAGACGTCAGGTGCCCTGACAGAGGAAATCCAAAGATGTGATGGTCTCAAAGTTCTTATCCTGGATTTGACAAAATAGTGTCACGGAGTGTATAGTACACACGAGTTAAACAAGTAAAGAAATTAAAGTGAAAAAAATAGAGTAGATAAATCCGTGGACTCACGAATATGACCGTAAGATTTAAAACTAAAATAAAAACTGACTCCTGAAACAAAAACAAGTATATAAGAATTTTCTATGTATAAAACTTTACCCCTCCTAAAATAAACAATACGAATTATTTTAAAGGGGTTTATAAAAACCGAAAGATGGGATATACAGATAAAGAGGTGAGCTGAACACGAATAGGTCTTTTCGATAGGGATTTGTCAGGCTAGTAAGAGGTAAGTGTAGAGAAAAGGAACATATGAAAGAAGTATAATTACTAATATTTATTGCAATCATTTAAGTATTAAATAATACAGTCAGTAAGTTAATATTTAAGGTACTCCCGACTCTGAAACAGGTGCTAAACCCAGTATGTATTCTACTTACATACAACTTACTTACTTATTTTTTACAATAATTATCTGAAAAAAGATATAATTTACATTTTACTAGTATTTAAAATTACATATCAGAACTAAAATTTTTTGTAAAATAAGTCACTAACAACAACAAGTCAGTGAGTCAGCACAGACTGAGACACTGGGGTCCCTGACGTCGTGTGGTCCGAAGTGATAGGAAATGATAGAGGACCTCAAACAAGTTTGAGTACAGGTAACTCAGCCATTACGGTAGGTTCGTAGAGTAGGAGATACCGAGGGTAGAGGACGTCGGGAGTTAGTAAGGGTCGTAGTCTCACAAAAGGTTACTCAACCGAGAAACGTAGTACAGGAAAGTTCCTCGAAGTCGAAGTCGTAGTCAGGAAGGGTCGCCTTCGACTATAAGTCACTGTAGTTATAACAAAATTTTTTTTACAATACTTGGGAAGTAGATCAAAATCTAAGGAACTTTACTATAAAGGAACTTTTGAAAGGAAAGAAGGGACACTAGATCTTATTAAAATTGTCCTATTAATCAAGAAACTTTTCAAATAAATTTCGAGTAGGAGATGACAGTGACGTTATTTTAAAGATTGTAAATAAGTACATCAAACCATCAAATAAACTATATCTTATATCTTTAATAGTGTTTAGTATATTTTAAAATAGTATTACCAAAATAAAAGATAGAGTAAAATGAATTTGTGAAGGTTAAAAAAAGAAAAACATATAATACGTCAAAAAAAAAGAAAGAGGAGAGGAGAGAAGAAAAGAAAATGACGAAAAGAGGAGGGAAAGAGAAATTTGTGAAAGTGTATGTGTGGTTAGGTGTTGAAGTATTAAAGATAGAGAAACTCTATGACCAATCAGATAAATAAACTAGAAACGTTTCTATGGTCGACGACGTCGACGACGATTCAGTGAAGTTATGGATTGTAAGATTATAAATGTTAGTTTAATATAAAAATTAACAAAAACAGTAATGAAAGTATAACGTCGTAAATAAAAGACTGTGTTTTAACATATCAAGTTAACGTTAAGTGAATAATGATACAAAAGGACAAATCTTTACATTTACAAATTTCGAAAAAAAGATACATCCTTAAAACCCAAAAAAAATGAACGGTGACGACGACGACGATTCAGTGAAGTCAGCACAGGCTGACTTCGGTATCTGCCGTCGGGTGGTCCGAGGGTCCAGGGACCCTAAGAGGTCCGTTCTTGTGACCTCACCCAACGGTAAAGGAAGAGGTTACGTACTTTCACTCTTCACTTTCACTTCAGCGAGTCAACACAGGCTGAGAAGCGCTGGGGTACCTGACGTTGGATGGTCCGAGGAGACAGGTACCCTAAAAAACGGTGATCATTCTAAAATTATATGAACACGGAGTTTGTACAAATACTTAGAAATTCTAAGTTAAGTAACTAATGAACTTTTTATCAATGAATTAAGTCTAAAAGAAGTGGAAATCTTTTAACATGAAAAATAAAAGGACCATTGAGTATAGAAGACAAACAAGTGTACTAAGTATAGAAACAGTTAAAAGGTTGAATTTTATAGTACAGTAACTATTTAAAGGTCGTTGTACGTAATTTTGGTACCGATGTAATACCAATGTAAGGAACACAAAAACCAGAGGAACGGTGGTAAGGAATAGTATAAGTAGAAGCCGAATGTATATTAAACTACGGACAAGGAATCTTAGGATAGATAAGTATAGGGTAATCATCGTTCTTTGATTAAATGACTTTACAGGAACGTCATCTAATTAAAGTATTGTAAAAAGGGAAATCACTATACCTATAAAACGAGAAATGGTACAAGACAGTATCAAAGAGTTTTCAATACAAATTTTTCAGTCATTAAAGACATGAGTAATAGTTTCTACGGATCTCCATCGACTTTACGTTATGAGTGGTACTTACTAACAAGAACTGGAAAGGGAGAATGATATTTGTTCAACCGGTTTGTCAGTCTCCCGGTAGACATATCACTATCAGACCTCAACGACAGGGATTGGGGGAACAACAAATTCCCAGTCAAAATAAAACATCCTGTTTAAGTCCATGGATTTACTCAAATTGAGGTAAAAGATCCGTCGAAATTTTTAATTTACGTTAAAATAGGGAGAGTGTGATGAGAAAGACACTATAAGACTCATGACACATTTATGACGTCAAAAGTCGTACATATTGGTGATCCCAGAGAGAGGAATTGAGATGGATATGACAAAATGAACTTTCCTTATGTTTATTAAATTAAACGGTACGGAGGTGACACAAAAAAAAGAAAAGAAAAAAAAATGAAAAATCAGTCAACAAAAGTTTTTGTAAAATCTTACATAAACTGACGTCATTTCGCTTCGTACGCACCTAGTTAACAAAATAATTGAAGGAGTCAAACAGATTAAGAATTTCGTTTCGGTCCCTCACAGGATTTGATTTTCGACTTATGTAAAAGGATTCAAGACGAGATCAATGAAATATTACATACAAATATCGGAGGTATAAGAACGTAATATATTATACAATAAGGATCTATAAAAGGAATAAGAATTCTATCTTTTCTTGATTTAAGTAAGAGATAAAATCCACTTTTGAATTACTCTTTAACGATAAAACTCTTTCAAATTGTAAAATAAAAATTACAATGAATTTCAATATTAACCTGAAGGAACTATCGAGTCAGCCATTTCTTAGACGGACGTTACGTTCTCTAAGGCCAACCTAAAGACCCAATTCTTCTAGGTGACCTCTTCCCTATCCGATGGGTGAGGTCATAAGAACCCGAAGGGAACACCGAGTCGACCACTTCTTAAACAGATGTTTCACTCTGGACACAAGATAAGGACCCAACCCTTCTAGGGGACCTCTTCCCTTTCCGATGAGTGAGGTTTTAAAACCGGACCTCTTAAGGTACCTGTAGTTACCCTACTCTTAAGTTACCCTAGGGTTTCTGAGACTGTGGTGACTCGTTGAAAGTGAAAGTGTCCCAATAGTAATCCTCGAAGGGCCTACAGAGTCACCATCTTTTAGACGGACGTTACGTCCTCTGTGTCCTCTGTACCCAAGTTAGGTACCCAACCCTTCTTTAGTACCTCTTCCTTTACCGTTGGGTGAGGTCATAACAACGGATCTTTTAAGGAACCCGTCTCCTCGGACAGTCTACTGTCAGGTATCTCAGTGTTTCTCAATCTATACTGACTCGTTAGTCGTACGTCCCAATATTAACAACTTTCATTGAACGTTTCACAATAATACTAAGTTCCAAGTATATACAAAGTTGACTTTCCTGAGAATTTTGTTAAACTTAATCTATACTATAAGGTATATTCTATATTTCTTTATCTTGTATTCATAATTAAAGGACATATAAACCTCGTCTTTCGGTGTTTTAACACTCTACAACCCTATGTATTCCCTTCTATAGTTGTATTACGTACTGATTTGTTATAGCCACCAACTTCATTTACATTTATTTTCTGACCGATGTAAATTTCACACTAGTTATTTTGATTGTAATTTACCACCGTTTTTATTCACACTAATTACACTTCCTCACTATCTTTACTTACATTATTTTTAAACTCACCTTTCCTCCTTTTTCATTAAAAAGGTACTAAGGATGATTTTGAGACACAAATTTATATCAAAAGAATCAAAATCACCGTTCTATATAAGGTACTTCTTTAAGTTCATACTCTTTTTATCAATAATTCATAAAGTTGAAACAACATCGGTTTATAAGTAAATTTTTAGTGGTTAAAATTTACATGTTAAGTTTCAAAACATAAAATATATGTATATATAAGTAAGTAAAAAGTGATAGTTCTATAAATTAAAAATTAGAGGGTTTCAGGTAATTTTTATACAATAGTAGAGAAAGTACGAAAAAAGAAACCAGTTACCCAATAAATTCCACATAAGAAGTTAAAGTTTTATAAAAACGATCTATAAGAAAAAGACAGAAACAAAAATTAAAGAAAAAAAATTAAAAATAAAAATAAAATGAAATGTTATGACATAACCAAAACGGTATGTAACTGTACTTAGGCGGTGCTCACATGTACTCAAGGGTTTGTACTTGGGGGGAGGGTGGNGGGGGTAGGGTGGAGGGTGGAGGGTGGGGTATGGTAGAGAATTCAAAGGACACCAGTTGCATGACACATACTGAAGTTAAAAATTTTTAACTATAAGTAAAATACCGGGTATTATACCAGATAAAACCACTTATAAAATACACGTGAAGTTTATTAACAATAGGACGATAACAGTCTCTTTTGCAGAACCAAAATATTACGATAAGTTCGGTAGACGTAAGAATGACTATAAGAAGGATAAATACAGTGACTAGTAACTCTTACGTCTCAAGTTTTGAGGTAAATATTATTATCTAAACGAAAAAAACGAATATAGTGTAATCTAAATACACAAATTTATGTATATATAATTATGAAAATAATTTACATATAGGTGAAAATCGTAACCTTTTGGTAAAACTACTGACCTCGTGAAATAGAGGTACCTTATATAGAAGAATAGGGATCTATATAAAAATTAGGTTTTAGACGAAATGATTATAATTATATCAGTATGTTCGAAAGAAAAAAATTTGAATAAAAATAACCTGGATAACGAGTAAATGTCACAACAATCAAAGACGACATGTTGATTCACTTAGTCAATGTGTATACGTATGTAGGTGAGAAAAAGTCTAAGAATAAGGGTATATCCAGCAATATCTCATGACTCATCTCGAGGGACACGATATGTCATACAAGAGTAATCGATAGACAAAATATATATCATCACACATATACAGCTAAGGTCAGAGGGTCAAATAGGGAGGAAGGAGAAAGGGGGAACCATTGGATTCAAACAAAAGATGTAGACTCTGATAAAGATAAAACATTTATTCAAGTAAACATGGGAAAATAAAAAAATTTCTATTGTGTATATACACTATGGCATACTTTAAGAGAAAGAGACTGAAGTGTGTCATACCGTTAGAGATCCAGGTAGGTACAGCGACGTCCACCATAATAAAGTAGAAAAAAATACCGATTGTAGGGCAACATATATGTACGACGTAGAAATAGGCAAGTGGACAACTACCCGTAAATCCAACAAAGGTCCAGGACCGGTAGTATTTATCACGATGTCACTTGTGTCCCCACGTACCTAGAAAAGTTTGATACCAAAAGAGGGTAATGTACGGGTCCTCACCCTAACGACCAAGTATATCAATATAAAAATAAAAAAATTCCGTGAAGGTATGACAAAAGTTAACACCGACGTGGTTGAAAGGGTGGTTGTCACATCCTCCAAAGGAAAAGAAGTGTCGGAGAGGTCTTAAAGAACCACCATCTAAAAAAAGTGTTACCGGTAAGACTGGTCACACTCCCCTATGTTAGAAAGAACACAAATCACAAACGTACCCCACAGAAAAAGGTCGTCAAATACACATTGTATAGACACCGAAATATCGTTTTGATCTAGAAAGTCTTTGTACACCGACCTATAACGAGAAAATAGTATAGACTAATAGAGACCAAAAATTAACCTATAAGTTTGGGAAATATCAATCAGTACTTATAACTGTATAAAACTTAAACAACAAAGGGTAAACCAAAAGATACATAGGGTAAACGAGGAGAAAGTAAAAATTATAATAAGGAAAGGAGATAATGTAATTAACTCTTACAAAATATTCGATAAAAACAGATAAATAATCTAATAGTCACTACATTGTAAAAATGATAAATGTAAGAATATGATAAATATATAAATTGAGTTAGATAGAAGTTATTAACATATGAATCTAAAAATTTCTTCGATGTCATATTTAGATGGAGGGACGGGTAGAAAACACTGTGGTAAAAGTATGTAAAGTGTACATATCCAGGTTTCAGGTAGGAAAACTAGACTTTTTTTAAAGACGTTAGAAACAATGCGTAAAAAAATACTATTTATCATAGTCGAAAAATAAAATCCGAATTTTATAGAAATAAAGTGGAAATAAAACCTCTATGTAAAAGCAACCCACATCTTAAGATACAACCGAGAAGGAAACGAGGCATCAAGTTTCTATGACGAGATAACAGAAGACCGAAGGTAATAAAGACTATTCTTAAGAGAAAAATAAACACAAGGGGAGAATTTATTACTGAAACTCGAATTAACTCTAGGATTCTGGTCATACTAATATTAGATAGTCGACAATTGTACAAAAATGATAAACCATTAAAAAGATTATGGTGTCCAGTAGTCTTTAAAAAACAACGACAACCACAAAAAGGATTAGACAAAAGTAGACCTATCTGAGATGACGATACAGAATTTCAAGTGAATAGAAAGAAAGATGGTACAGAAAACATCATAATTAAAAGTGAAGTCCATGATAAAAAAAGTAATGAGTAACAAATTAAAACCAAATAAATCATAGAAGGTAAATAGACGAGAAGTAAATATAAAGAAGGGGATCTGAAACTCTATAATTGGTATAAATTTTAAAAAAATTAGAGGAGTGGACCCGGAAGGGACCATAGAGTCAACCATTTCTTAGGTGGACGTTTCGTCCTCTGGGACCAAGTTAAGGATCCAGTCCTTCTAGACGACCTCTTTCCTATCCGATGGGTGAGGTCATAAGAAGGGAATACCGAGTCGACCATTTCTTAGGTGGACGTTACACCCTCTGGACCCAAACCAGGGACTCAACCCTCCTAGGAGACCTCATCCCTTACCGAATGGGTGAGGTCATAAGACCGGACCTCTTAAGGTGTCTGACACATATCAGGTACCCCAGTGTTTCTCAGTCCGTCCTGACTCTCTGAAAGTGAAGTGACGGTCAACATAATAAATACGGTAGGAACTCAGACGAAATGACTGACTAAAAAGTGAGTTATTACCCAGTGTAAAGGACGAGTAAAAGTACTTACCATTAAAACTTAACTTAGGACAGTGACATTTAATATGTGATAAACTGCAATATAGAACGAGAAAGGGATTCACTCAAGACCCAACAAAAAAAAAAAAAAAATTTAATAATAATATGTCCATTGACCTTAGTCAAAGTTAGTAAAAGTCCGAACAAAAATTTAAGACAACTCTCTATTGTCTCCCCGTAAATTATGTCTCAATTGAAACTAGGAGATGATACATTTGTGGAAAATCTATTAAAATAAGTTTTGAGTACATAATGTTCCAGAAATATAAGACCGAATACGTTCCTGGTTGTAAAGTATCGGAAAACACTCGAGATTTTTAAACGGACGGATGAGACGATACTCAAGAAAGGACTCTCATTGTAAAAAAGAGTATCGGATCAAACTGTATACAGGTTCCGGACCTCCTTTAGGAAGTAGAGATCTTTAAAAAGAACCACCCGTCGAGAGAGGAAGGACCATGAGAAAGAACATTTAAGATCCGTGGAAGTGTACGACCATGAGTAGACAGAAGTAGTCTTGTCCGCCTCAACCCAACCTCAATTAGAGTACGGGATCTTTGACGGTAGTTCACCATATAAAGACCAAAAAGAAAGAAGAGATAAAGAAGTTCTTATTATCAAGACACAACGGTTATAAATTTTTGAGTAAAGTATATAAAACAAACCAAAAGATACACAAATTCTATCTTTGAAAAAAAATTAAAAAAAAAAATTTAAAATTTTAGAAATTAAGAATGTACACAAGGGTTTGTACTTGGGGGGAGGGTGGAGGGAGGGGTATTGTAGAGAGACCCAGTAGGGGTACGTGGTCGAGGTTCGTACGACATAGGACGTAGTCTGTATCTGACCGCTAAGTTAAGAATGTACTATCATATGTACAATCTTACAGTAAGAGGGTTTAGTAGGGTGGGAGAGGGAGAGTCAGACTCAGGTTTTCAGGTAATATGTGTAGACACAGAGAAAGGGACAGAACGTATGTCCCAGCAGTAACGGTAGAAGGATTTAAGGTATATATACACAATCATATGACATAACCACAAAAAGAAAGACCGAATGAAGTGAGACATATTAGCCGAGGTCAAAGTAGGTAGAGTAGTCTTGACTAAGTTTACTTAAGAAAAA